>PVKS010025648.1:0-29791 GCA_004027875.1 Aplodontia rufa | reverse complement strand
CCTCCCTCTCTCCCTCCCTCTCTCTCTCCCTCTCTCTCTCCCTGTCTCACACTCTCTCCCTCCCTCCCTGCCTTGTCCATTGTCCCACAGCCCCATCAAGGCTGCTGTGACTGGCCACTCTGCCTGCAGGTTGGCCCCGGACCAGGCTGGACTTGCCCCCATCCCCAGGTGTCATCGCCACACCCGGGGCTGCAGCCAGGGCAGGGGCAGCAGGCAGTGGTGCTGGCTGTTGGTTGTGCTTGTCCAGGAGAGAGGGGCAGTGGGCAAAGTCTCAAGGGGGCGCCTCAGAGCCACCTCTTCAGGGTGCGTGGGCGCTGGGAGCGGATACTGCTTCTGCGCCCAGACCCCTTGAAGGTGGTCGGAGCTGCCCGCCCCTGCAGGGGCTGAAAAGGTGAGCGGATGCCTGGGCAGGCAGGTCCCCAGCAGGGTCACGTGAATGTCCAGAGCCACAGGCTGGAGATGGAGGCAGAGCCCTGGGAGCCCTCACTGCAGTGGGCGGCCTCAGCAGGCGAGGGTCGTGGAGGCCACCACAGGCAAGTCTTTTCCTGGTGAGATGGCTTCCGCACTGCCTGCCCCATGGCTCTCGGTTCCCCACTTCCTGCACCCAGCCCTGCCCCAGCAGAGAGGTCACCTGTAAACACAAGAGCTTCCCTGGGCAGCGGGGGTGAGAGGGACCCAGGTGAGCCAGGGACCACGGCCTCCCCGTGCCTGGGTAGGGCTGCCCACTGCTGGGGTCATGTTGCCTCAGCGTCCGGAACCGAGATCCTGAGTGGAAGGTGAGGGCAGCAGCCCAGGGCCAGCAGGAGGTGGGGCCGGGAAACCGCTTGCCCTGCCCGGCCCACGGAGCAGTGGGCAGAGCTGGGCACGGAGAGCCGCAGTGCTGGACCCCAGCGCAAGGGCCTGCGGTTGGAGCCATGTCGAGGGGCTGCGCTGTGGGAGCTGGCTCTGGGGAGCTCCTGCTGGCCCCACGTGGCAGCCCCTCTGGGAGACAGGCCCCGTGAGCTGCAGCCCACGCTTCCTGGCCTCTGCTGAGCTCTGCTTTCTGGCCGCACCTTCATCTGAGCACTGCCTGGGGGACTCTGTGGCCTGAAGATTGCGCTCCCACCCCCTGACCTGCCGCCAAGAGCTGGGCTGTGGCTGCTTCATCACCCAGGTCTGCCCCCCCCCCGCTCAGCAAGGGCGACCCAGATGCTCAGGCTAAGGGACCCCTGGGGCGCAGGGAGCACCCTGTCCTCTCTTGCCCGGAGAGCTCTAGGGGGCACCCGCAGGACGGGAGTGACCTCCCAGTGTGTGTCCAATGTCCAATGAGATCTGTGACGACCAGTGAGGAGGAAGGAGCTGCAGATAGAGAGTGGCGGGGTGGGACCCACGGGGTGAATGGGGTTGCAGAAGGTCACGTCTGCCAGGGGCTGGGGTGGGGCGAGGAGGAGGAGGCAGTCAGTGCAGAGGCCCAGGGCAGGAGCCCGTAGGAGTCACAGGTGAAACTGTGGAGCGTGACCAGCAACAGCATCTGCAGTGCGTCTGGCCTGGTAGCAGGTTCCACAGGGACGCAGCGTCACCTACCTGGCCAGGAGGGCAGAAGCCCAGGAAGGGAGCTGCCTCACTGACAGACCTCACACCTCTGGCACTGTTCCAGGAGGGAGGCCACAGGGTTATATGAGGACAGGTCTGTTTGGCTGTCCCAGCCTGTGGCTCTGCACAGGACGCCTGTAGCTGGGAGGCAGTCATGAGACCCTGCTGGGGACCTGCCTGTCCAGGCATCCGCTCACATTTTCAGTCACCTGGAGGCACCGAGTTCAGACACAGCTTCTCCCGTGGAGCAGACCAGCACCCACCTGGGAGCTTGAGGCCCCAGACAGCTCACCTGCAGCCAGCCAGGGGCTCCGGTGCACACCCAGGCTGAAGCCAAGGGCTGAGCAGCAGGACCCAGGGACCAGCCCCAGCTTCTGCCCAGGCTGTGCTGAGAGGGCTGAAGGAGGACAAGCTGCAAGGGGTCGCTTCGTGGGGCCGGGGGAGGCCAGGAAGTGACCAGGCTTTGAGTCAGGAGGCTTTGAGTGTGGAGGCAGCAGGCCACAGCGAGACTGGTCTTCACTAGACTACAGGGACTGGGTGGCAGTGGAGAGCCTGAGTGACCCGCATCAAGGAGAGGGACACATCCAGACCCCTGCCACTGTCGCACACGGTGGCCAGTGCGCCACTGAAAGTGACAAGGCACACGAAGGAAAGGGAGAAGGGCAGGGAGAGGACTCGGGTGTGGACGTGGACACGGCTGTGGCTCCCATGCCTGGAAACAGGGGTGACGGTTTCAGAGGGAGCCGGGGAGAGTTTAAAAGCAGGCGGCTTTACCAGCAGAGCTGGAGGGACGTGAGCGGGAGTGGGCACAGCAGCCCACCCTGGGCCCGGCCTGCCCTCCCCGGGACTCGGCCTTAGGGGAAGCTGAGGGCCCTGGGATCCCATTGCGAGCTCAGGGTCCGAGGAGCTCAGAGGCTCGCGCCCCAGGGGAACAGACCTGTGTGCACCCCGGGCTTGCCCGCAGGTGCCCACCCGCCACCACGCACTTCAGCCAGGGCTTTTGAGAGACCTCTGCACTCCTGCAGCTTCTCCCCCGGGGTGTGGGTTGGCAGGGCCTCCCAGCAGAGCTGCCCGGGATCAGCTCGGAATGAGCGGCCAAGTGCGACGGCGCAGCTGTGCCCCACGTGTGCTGCTCCGTGGGATTTTCCACCCTGGCTAAAGCCTTGACAACGGCGGAAATAACCCTGAGGCCTGGCAGCGCGGCCGGTCATGGGCCCCGGGCAGCAGGCTGAGCAGATTAAACCAAGGTCACGGCGAAGACGCAGGCTTTGTGCTCCAAGATGTGCTGTGCTTGGGGCCTGTGTCCATCCCAGCCTTGGAGGCTCCTCCTGTCCCCCAGGCCTGGAGGAGCTGGGCGGCTGAGTGTGGCATAGCTGTGCCCAGTGGCTTCTGTCGGGCACCTTCTGAGTTCCAGGAGCTGCCGTGTGCACCCTGGACGCCTAAGGACAGGAGAGCCAGGGCCTCTGCTGCAGAGAAGTGGGCCGCAGAGCGGTGTCAGCCAGGAGCCAGGGCCACGTGGGTAGGAAGAAGTGACAGGAAGGCCCCAACTATCCAGGTATAGAGCAGGAGCTCTGAGCTGAGGTCATTTGGGTCATGGTGAGCACGGATGTCATCTCGAGGACAATGAGAACCTGTGACAGATTCTGAGCAGGGGCACAGATGTGTGATCCGACAACACATTCAGAAGATGTTCAGGGAGCGCAGTGCATCACAGAGGTGGTCCCTGGAAGCCAGGAGGCCACAGAGAACACAGCGCGGTGGCTGCAGAATCAGGAGACTGCGGCTGTGTGGATGGGAGGGCTGGGGACAGCAGCATCAGGATGGGTGGGGCCACTGAGATGGGCCAGGAGGGCAGGGGTGCAAGCTGGGGTCCACAGTTCCTGGCAGATGTCAGAGGACGTGTCCAAGTCCCCACCACGAGTGTTTCTTGAGCAGGCAAAACCGCCTCCCCTGTGGAGCCCAAGAGCCCTCTGAGCCCAGCACAACTGTCTATCAACCCCACACCGATGGCAGGTGTGACAGTGGCTGTCTGGGGCCCTCACCCTCATACCTCATTTGCCACCAAGACCGGGCCTTCTTGCGCTCTCCCGTCCACCTGAATGTGCCTCATCCATCTGCTGTTCTGAGTCCCAACCTTGCCACGCCCAGCGTGGTTCTGCGCTGCAAACCTCATGGGGTTTTTTTGGGGGTTTTTTGGTATTGGGTCCTGAGGATTGAACGCAGAGGCGCTCTACCACTAAGCCACATCCCCAGCCGTTTTTTTTTGAGACAGGGTCTTGCTAAATTGCTGATACTGCCCTCAATCTTAGAATCTTCCTGCCTCCACTTCCCCAGGGGCTGGGATTATGGTGTGAACTTCTGCACCTGGCCCCTGCTTGCCTTTTAAATGGTTTATTTTCCAAACAAACATCTGATTACATCGTCAAAAGAATCATTGTTTTACAGGAACCAGATAAGGTTCAACATTGTCTTTATTGATTTTTTTTTTTAATATCAGGGTCTGACCCTGGGGTGCCTAACCACAGGGCCACATCTCCAGCATCCCCCCCTTTTTTAAAGAGAGGGTCAGTGAGAAACAATTTCATTTAGTTTTTTTGTTGTTTTTTTTTAGTTTTGTTGCTCTGACGCTTTGTTGTGTACCTGGTGCTGGGGTTCAAACTGTGTCCTCACACATGCCAGGCAAGGGTAACTGCTGAGCCACCACTCCAGTCCTTCCCCAGCCCTTTTTATTTCTTATTTTGAGAGAGGCCCTCATTAAGTTGCTGAGGCTGGCCTCAAACATTTGATCCTCCTCCCTCAGCCTCCTGAACCACCGGGATTACAGGAGAGCACCACCGTGCCCGACTCCGGTTGCTTTTGCTTTTTACTCTGATAAGTTTTTCTTTTTGTCGGTGAGACTGCTCTTGGTCCTGTACCCTTTCCTCTCTGTCCTGTTTGCTGGAGGTTGGCATTCGGATCTGGAGGTCTGATCAGAGTCAAGGTCGCCTGGGCTGGGATCTCCTCCCACCTTACTGCTGTTCTCTGATCAGGAGGAACAGGGCAGCTGCTATGGATCAGCTCCTGGACTAGAGCCTGTCATATGCTGTGCCTCAAGGTCACACACGGCTTCTTTGGCCTCTTACCCATGGGGACCTCTAACCGTGGGACTGTTCAGCAGCACCAGTGCATGGGAAGGACAGGGCAAGTTTGTGTCTCACTGCCCATTTACACAAGTTGGTTCCCTGGCAGCCCCCAGAGGGGGCTGTGATGTGTTTACACCAGCACAAATTTGTGTATTGAAACACAACTGGCTTTTAAATTATTATTGGTACCAGGAATTGAACCCAGCGGTGCTTACACCGAGCCACATACCCAGCCCTTTCTATTCTCTGAGCCAGGGACTCGCCGAGTTGCTGAGGCTGCTTTTGACGTTGCGTTCCGGGCTGTGGTGCCTACAGGAGCGACTGCATGGGTGTTGCTCTTCTCTCGTGATTCGCTCAGTTGAGAGCCACTCCAGTGGTTGTGGATGATGAAATCCAGGAGAGAGGAGAGTGGGCTCCTCCGTGGGTGGGGTGCCCGTGGGCTCTTCAGAGCCGTGCACGCCTAGCTGGGCTTCAGCTCTTGCCACCACCGCCACCACTTTTTGAGACAGGGTCTTGCCATATTGTCCCGAACTTGGGGCTTAAGTGATTGTGCTCCCTTTGCCTCCAGTGTCACTTCAGGTGTGGCTTCAGTAATTGCTCTAAGGGGTCCCTGGGCCAGAAGAAATCCATAACAATTCCATTTGTTGAACAGTAAATGCAGACAGTAAAATTTATGTCCGTGCAACTTTTGGTAGACATTTTAGAAAAGTAATGCACATAAGATGTAAGGACAGAATTTTTTTTTTTTTTTTTTTGAAGAGAGGCCTTTGCTTCTCTGACACTTAGCTGTGTAGGTGGTGCTGGGGTTCAAACCCGGGTTCTCGAGCGTGCCAGGCAAGCGCTCCATCCTTCGAGCCACCGCTCCAGCACCCAGAATTTTTGTTTTTGCTCTGAATGCCCCAGCCGCTTCTGGTCCGCCGGGCACTTCCATGCCCCCACCCTATCACCGCCCCCTGCTCTTTCAGTTCCTGCCACACGCAGCCAGATACTAATGGCACAGGAAGGACTGGAGATGCGGTGCCCACACCACGGACCTCCCTGAGCAGCGTGACGATGTCGGATCTCGCCACTTCCCTGGACACGAGGGATCTGGGGCCTCCGTGCCACCTGGGAACCCCAGCTCCGCATCCCTCCCAAAGCAGGGCTGCGCGGCTCTGCCTCTGGCACAAAGCCTGGTGTGACCCATGCCACTGCACGGTCCCTTCGTTCCTGGCCATGGTGCTTATGGGGCTTTCTTCTCCATCCCTTGACTGGGCTCAGACTCAGGTACACTGTGGTTACGGGCTGCTTCCCTTGAGAATGGGGAGGGTCACCGTGTGGAACAGTGGCTGTCAGCACTCATTTCCTGTTGATGTCACTGAAAACACCACAAGTGCCACCTCTGTCCTGGTGGCTGGCCCTGCGTCTTCAGAGTGGGCTGAGGGGGGAGTGCCCCTCACTCCTCTTCGCTCCTGTTGGCTTAGCCCTGAGGCTTTCCAGGGCCAACAGAATGCAGGCAGAAGCAAGAGCATAGTCCAAGCCCAGGCGGTGAGGGGACTATGCGCCCAGCCCCGGAGGCCTGGAAGCCAGAGCCACTGCACTGGCCTGCAGACCTGCATGTGAAAGGAGTGCACACTGTGCACACTGGGGCTTTTTTTCTTTCTCCCTCAGTACCAGTACTGGAGCCAGGGTTACTCTACCCCACCCCGGCCTTGAATTTGCAAGCCTCCTGCCTCAGCCTCCCAGATTGCTGGGATCACTGACATGCACTCCATGCCTGCTGTGCATGCTGGGGTTGGGGGCAGCTTGTTACACAGCAGTAACTGGCTGATATAGCTGGAAGTGTCCAGGAGGAAAGGTAAGAGCAGTGGAGGTACAGCATCGAGTGGCTACTGTCCTTGGGGACTTTTTCAAGAGCTGCATCAATTCTGTGGAACAGTGCTGTGTCCACGTACTGAAACCTGAGGGGAGGAGGGTGAAGGTGGATAAGGACACAGGTGAGTCCAGTGCTCACGCAGGACCCCTGCTGTTAAGGCTGCTACATGCAGCAGGTGCCCAGGGCCTGAGTCCCAACCTTCTTGCTTGGTGGGTAGGACGGGGAGGGTGGGACTAGTGCCTGGGAGCTCCCAAGAATAGGGAAGGGACAAAGCCACCGGCTCCCTTGCCCAGTGTGCTGAGAACACCTGGAAGCTGTGGAGCGTGGTGGCTGCCTTCCAGGTCTGCTCCTCAGGGACTGAAAATGGAAAAACCAGAAGCCGGACAGACCTTTGAGTCTGGGGCTTCTGGCAACTGGAGCAGCAGTTGGTGATTCCATCTCCCGGGTGTCACGAGGAAGTCATGTGGATGGTGGTGGCCGCAGGCAACTGTAGGTGCCCTTTGACTCCTCCTAGGGCCTCTGATCTCGTGGGGGTTGGCCTTGCCCTGTTGGACCCCCTGGGCCCGCCCTTGGTTTCTGACCAGCTGGCTGGATCTGTACTTCTGACTTTGTCCCGTTTCCCTTGAGGCTGCCCTGCTCCCCCACATGGCAGTGTTGTCCTGGGAACCCTCAGCCCTTCCCATATGGGAAGAGCCCTCTTAGAATACCTGAATATGGTACCAAAAAAAAACAAAAAAACCCCATGTCTCAATCCCTGGAACTATGAATTTATGTGGCCCAGAGGACCTTATAGGTGTGCCTGAGGAAGGTGAGAGGGGGACATTATCGCAGGTGCAGTCATGTTTATCTAAGAACTGCTGAGAGGATGGGACAAGGGCCTCCCCCGTAGTATGCGTGGCCCTGCTGCTGTCCCTGTCTTGGCTTCTGGAGTCCAGAACTGAGAGGGCCGTTTCTATTGTTTTAAGCCTCCTGTGGTGATTTGTTAGAGCAGCTTCAGGACCTAAACACACAGGGAATGACTGCACCAAGGTGTGGCCCTACACCACTGCTGTCTGCTGCCATGGTCACTCCTGGTGCCCCGGGGACGGCTGGTGAAGGGAAGGTGGGGCTGGAGTGCGGGGACTCTGGTTACTCTGGGCTCAGTTTGCAACGTTCAAGTTTCTTTCTGGCTTTGGCCTCAGGCTTCCTGGCGACCTCAAGGCCGCTGGATGAGAGACAGGCAGGTGCAGCCCTGCCCTGCAGTCACACCCATGGCCACCCCTGGTGGGGAAGACACTGGACAGTCATTTTATAGCCAGGTGCGGAGCCTGTCTGTCCAGGCCACACAGGCAACGTCATTGTTCTGCTCTCAGATGCAGACGCACGTGTGCCCTGGGGGCGGTCTCAGCCTGCCTGAACCCTTAAAAGCCTGGGCGGGAAGGAGCCCAGCAGCTCTGCAAGGCCTGGCTGCAGGTTTTCTCCCAAGGCCTCCATGAACTGCTTTCTTCTTAAAGGAGAATATTCTTTTCTGCAGACGTCACCGAGGTGAGTGCCAGGCCTGGTCATGTGTTGGGTCCTTCTGGGTGACCAGCCATCCCGGAGCAGGGAGGGCAGGCTCTGGGGGCTCTGGTGGCCCAGCAGCTCAGGAAGGCATTGCTGCAGGGGCTAATAATGCCCTGGTGGGAGGAGGAAGGACCAGGGACCTCAGTGGCACCAGGTGCTTGTCCCTCTGGACACTGTAGTGAAAGGCTGGAGCCTGAGGGCCGGCAGAGCCATGAGGCCATGTCCTGGAGGCTGGGTGCTGACGCACCTTCTGCGTCCCTACAGCCGCTCTCAGGATGAGGGGTGCAAGGCTAGGCGTGCTGGTTGCCCTGGCCGCCCTGCTGCACGTGGCTGCGTCACTGAGAATTGCAGCTTTCAACATCCAGACCTTTGGGGAGGCCAAGATGTCCAATGCCACCCTGTCCAGTTACATTGTGAGGGTGAGTCCGGGTGGCTTGTCCCTGAAGGCACAGACCTCAGGGGCTGGTGTCACAACCCTTGTGACTGCTGGGCCAGTGGTCTGGGCAGACAGCGCCCCCCCCCCGCCCCTCAGGCCTCGCTTGTCACATCGTGGCCACTGACCCGGGATCCAGGCCCAAGTGTAAGACGGGGTGTAGTGCACCACGGGAAGGGTCCTAAGAAGCAGCAGCCATGCTCTCGAAATGGGGGGCCCCCAGACAGCAAGGGGCTGGAGTCTCCACCCATCTCCTGCTCAGCACCAGTGTTGCCCTGTCCCCCAGATCCTGAGTCGCTACGACATCGCTCTTGTCCAGGAGGTCCGAGACTCTCATCTGACAGCAGTGGGGAAGCTGCTGGATGAACTCAATCGGTAAGTGACATGGGGTGCTGGGAGAGGTCCCAGCGGTAGTAGGCAGTGCCCTGCAGCTCTGATGGGACTCATTTCCTCCTTCCAGGGACAAACTGGACAGCTACCGCTACGTGGTCAGTGAGCCCCTGGGACGCAACAGTTACAAGGAACGGTACCTTTTTGTGTACAGGTAAAACCCTGGGCCAGTGCAGCCTCAGTGCAGGGATCGGGAGGTGAGCAGACCCCATCTGCGCTCTGCCATGGAAGGCTGAGGCAGCCCTGGCTCTCCTGGGAGGACCCTTGCACAGCGGGTCAAGAGCCCAGTGCCACGGTGAACAAAGGCTGGCTCCCCCAGGTGCCTTTCGCAGCCAGGACACCAGGGCCCAATCAGAGCTGCTGTGTGAAGGAGCTGGCCGGCTCTCCGGCCCCCGGTCACCTCTGGCCTTTTCTTCCTGCAGGCCTGACCAGGTGTCCGTGTTGGACAGCTACTACTATGACGACGGCTGCGAGCCCTGTGGGAACGACACCTTCAGCCGAGAGCCAGCCATTGTGAGGTTCTTCTCCCCCTTTACACGTGAGTGTTCAGGGCTCCAGCTGTCACTGTCACGACTTTGGAGTCATGTACGAAAATGCCCCCCCACGACCCTTGCACCCGTTCCCCAGCAGCATGGCTGCTCCTGCGCAGGTGCTCAGCACCCGTTGTCTCCTCAGACGTCAGGGACTTTGCCATCGTGCCCCTGCACGCTGCCCCGTCAGATGCGGTGACTGAGATTGACGCTCTCTATGACGTCTACCTGGATGTGCAGCAGAAGTGGGGCCTGGAGGTGAGGCCGTCCTATGGGCAGTGGGCTCTGGCAGCCCTGCCTGTCCCGGTGCCAATAGGCAGCTGTGTCCTGGCAGGACGTCATGCTGATGGGTGACTTCAACGCTGGCTGCAACTACGTGTCGTCCTCCCAGTGGTCCTCCATCCGTCTGCGCACGGACCCTGCCTTCCAGTGGCTGATTCCCGACACTGCGGACACCACAGTCAAGGCCACACACTGTGCCTATGACAGGTGAGCAGGGCACCCGCGCAGCCCCAACTTGCTGGTCCAGCTTCAGAATCCGCCAGGCCTCTGAAGGCTCAGCTCCTGCCCAACGTCCGCAGGATTGTGGTCGCCGGAGCACTGCTCCAAGCTGCCGTGGTTCCTGACTCAGCCACTCCTTTTGACTTCCAAGCGGCGTACAGCCTGAGCAACAAGCTTGTAAGTGCGCACCAGCCTCTCATGGAGACCCTGCAGGCTCTGGGGGGCGACCTGACGCTCACCCTCCAGGACAGGCCTGCGCCACGACCTGACCCCTGTGTGTCTGCCTGTAGGCTGAGGCCATCAGTGACCACTACCCAGTGGAGGTGACGCTGAGGACATCCTGACAGGGCCCTGGGGCACTCCTGTTGAGGGGTGATTCCTCGCTACTGGGGACGACTGGGCCGTCTCAGCCTGTACAGAGGCCAAGTATGGATTAAATGGCTTTTAATTAAGGTAAATAAAGCTCAAGAAGGGAGTAGCGTGCAGTCCTGCCTGTCTCTGCTTGGGGGAATACTCCCAAGCCATCAGCGTCTCTCCAGGGCCTTGACGAGAAGGTCGTTGAGGCGGCCGACCATGGGTCTGGGGTCGTCCACCAGCCCTGCTGCTATCATGGCGTTGTCATAGATCTGAAACGCAAGGTAGAGACGTCAGCAGGGGACCTAGAATGCAGAGGAGAGCAGCTTCCCGCCTCCACAGCCAGCTCCTCACCTGCTCGACCAGCAGCTGGGCCAGCTCCGGCTCCTGCTCTCTCAGCCCGCTGAGCTTCCTGATCAGCGTGTGCCTACAACACAGCACCCACAGGCGGAGGCTCCAGCTGGGCACCTCTGCCTTCATAACCCCGCCTCGGCGGGGTCAGCAGGCTCACAACACTCCACGAATCCACAGAAGAGCCAGGTGTGGTAATACACACCTGCAGGCTGAGGCTGTGGCCAGCTCCCCCGGGTTCAATCCCCGGTGCCAAAACCAGCGTTTCACAATCCCAGAAGGGGACTTTCCAAGCAAACTACAAACTTAGAAGCCAAAAAGAGAGTGATAAATTTGACTACAGAAAAACATTCCTGCAAAGGAAAAAAATGCCAGAGTTTGTCCTTACGATGTTTCACTTAACTGAGAAGCTAGGTAAAACCCAGGGCACAGGGAAATGGGAATTCACAATCACATACAGGTGACAGCCAAGAGCAGCAGTCCCATCTCCAGACAGCGCTGGGACAGGATGTATATCCCCACAACAGAATCTGCCCAGCTCCCTCCTGGAGACCATGATGCTCCTTCCTCCCTGTGACTCAGCCTCTGCGGGCTGCACGGGGGACAAGGATGGGAGGAGATGTTTTTCCCTGTTGACTCTCAGAGCCATGTGAACATGCCACAGACTTTTTTTTAGAATCAATTTTAGTTTTAACGTGGCTTTCGTTGCTCTGACACTTCGTTGCGTACTTGGTGCTGGGGTACAAACCTGTGTCCTTGCACATGCCAGGCAAGCTGAGCCACCACCCCAGCTCCTGCTACAGTCTTAAAAGCAAATAGAAGTTAAGCCCTTTGGCATTTCCACACAGCTCTTAAAAAAATTGGTTTTGTGCCAGAACTAGTCAGGGGCTGTCTCAGTCTGGCGCTCGGTGGAGGCACGAGCCACATGATACTGCCAGGACGCGGTGCATTGCTGCTGGCCCACAGCAAGCACACAGGTCATCTGCCCATCGCTCCACGCTGGCAGTGTGGTGAAATGGGAAAGGCACCTCCTACCCACTAGTTAACAGGAAGCGAGAAAGATGTGCAGTGTGGGGAAAACACACCAGGTGGGCTGTGTCGCCCCCTGGGGCAATGTGAAAGGCTTTAGCTTTTTTTGCTATTCAAGTTTTTGGTAACTTGTTTACATAATGCCATTTCAAAAATAATTTCTGCATACAAAACCACTTTCCAAAAAACCAAAGGGTCTGTATATTCAACAGAAAATGAAAAATATATTCAATAAATAAGACACATTAGGAGCCAGCTGGGTGAGGTGGTGAAGAGCTGGAATCCCAGCAAGAACCAGGGCCGCACAGGCAGGATGGCAAGTTCCAAGCCAGCCTCAGCAACTCAGCAAACCCCTTTCTCAAAATACAAAACAAAAGGGGCTGGAGCGGTGGCTCAGCAGTTTCGGCGCTTGCCTGGCAAGCATGAGGACCCGGGTTCAAACCCCAGCACCATGTATACAACTAAGTGTTGGAGCAACTAAGGCCATGTGAAAAACTAAATAAAGTTGCTTCTCTCTCTCTCTCACTGTCCCTCTCTCTTTAAAAAACAAACAAAAAAACAAAAAGGGCTGGGGAATATATCTCAGTGGTAGAACAGCCATGAGTGCGATCCTCTCAGTACCACAGAAACACCACACTCAGGCCGCTGTGGTGCACACCGGTGGTCCTAGAGACTCAGGGAGACGCCACCTCCAAAGAACTCCGCAGAGGACCCCGGTCAGTGGAGAGATCTCCCACTCACCCGCTCGGGGAGTTGGGAGCATCTCAAACAGAATCTCAGCATTTGTGCGGCTGTGCACTTGTCATGCAGACTCATACAGCAGCACAACTGAGCAGTGGAGGAAGCGGCAGCCCTGTGCCAAGTCCTCCAGCACATGGGGCACCTGGGCACGGACACCTGAGGCTCCAGGCCCCGGCGGTGAGGACGGACGCATGCAGCAAGTAAGTGGAGTAGGCAGAATCAGAACCCCCATGACCTGAACAGGTGGTCACAAAACCAGTGCCAAAGGCCTCAGCCGCACAGCTCTTAGCAAAGGAGACTCAACTCACAACTCCAGAGAAGGATTTCTAGACTGGATTGAAATCAAGAGCTTGTACTCATCAGCAGACACCTTAAGGCAGGCAGAAAGCCAAGGGAACAGTTGCAAATGGCGATATACAGAGCACTACAAACACCCGAGCAGACGACCCAGCAGGAGAAAAGGGCAGCCTGAAGGGCCAAGCCAGGAAACTCCTGAGAAGGTGCTCAGCCCAGGAGCCCCGTGGGGCCTGCGGCACTGCTCTAGGGCACTCAGAGGGGCTCACGGCACCCCTCTAGCAGCTCGCCCCACATGCTCCAGACATGGGGCAAGTGTGTGCACAACCCCAAACTGGAAATTACCAAAATGCACGTCAGAGCAGAACGAACGAGCAAGCTACAGAGGCGGATTCGTGCAGTGGGTGTTACTCACTTTCAACAGCTACAAAGCCCCTGAATGTAGAAGTTCTCAGAGGCTGCGGAAACAGACAGACCTCAAAGAGAACGCACGTGGGGTTGGGGATTTAGCTCAGTGACGAAGCTCTGGCCTAGCTCACGCGTGGTCCTGAGTTCAGTCATTGGCCAGGCATAGTGGTACACACCTGTGAACCCAGAGTCTGCGAAGGCTGAGGCAGGACTGGAATTCAAGGCCCAAAACTTGGTAAGACCATCTCAAAATACAGTAAAAAGGCCTGGAGATGTGGCTCAGTGGTACAGTGCTTGTCTAGTATACACAAGGCCTAGGATCGAAACTCAACAGTGTCAAAGAAATGAAAAAAAAAAAAAAAAAAAAAAAAGGAAAGGGCTGGGGGCGGGGGCTCAGCAGTGGAGACCTTGCCTGGCACGCGGGAGGACCGGATTCAAACCCAGCACCACGTACACAACTGAGTGTCTGAGAAACAAAGGCCAGATGAAAAAATAGAGTCTATTTCCTCTCTCCATCAAAAAAAAAAAAAAAAAAGGGGGGGGGGCGGGGGATGGGAAAAGAACAGGTGTGCTGGGCCCCACCTCCATGAAGGCTGACACGGGTACGCCATGCGGCTCTGAGGCCCATACAGACTGCGAACCCACAGGAAGAGGTGGCCACGATGCTCAGGGGTCTTGTGAACTGTGGCTGACCTGAGACAGAATTCTAGTGGGGAGAGCGTGGGCAAGGGAGTGAGACGGTCCAGCAAAGTTCAGTTTGTTCAAATCACACTGGATACCGTTTAAGTACAGGGGTCTTGTTATGGTTTGGATCTTAAATGTCCCTCAGGGTCCCAAATGCTAAAGACTTGGTCCCCATCTGTGGTGCTCAGGGTACTCTTGGCCCCTCCTCTCCTTTCTGGCTGCCATGGGATGACAGCTTTCTTCCCATGCAGTCCAGCCACATCCTGCCTGGCCACAGGCCCAAAGTGGCCAAACCAAACAAGCAAGGACTAAACCCTCCGAAATCGTGAGCCAGTGAGTCTTCCTCTTCGAGCTGCTCAGGTACTCCGCGTCCTGTGAACAGCTGTCCAAGCTGCAGGAACGCTCTGTGCACGCCCCTCCCGCCTTGAAGACGCATGCCCACACCACACAAGCCCTCAGCAAGCCGGCAAGGCGCCGAGGCCGCACCTGGGATTGACCTCCAGCGTGGGTTGCAGCAGCTGAGCACGCTCCTCCTGTGTCTTGGCCAGCTGCTGCATGCGCAGGAAGTGCCGGGCAGCCCCCATCTCTAGCACGGTCACCATGGCAGGATGGGTGTCCAGACGGAGAGTCACCTGCAAACAAGGCCAAGCTGGGGTGAAGCTACCCACACCATGGGGTAGAAGGCAGGGCCTTAGGGGCAGTGCCTCAGCCCAGAGCCAGCCTCGCTTGCTCCTTCCATCACCCACTGAGGGGGTGACCACATGAAGGCACTGAGCCCTGTGCCTCCTCCCTGAAGCCACCACTGCTAGTGTCTGCAACAGACGTCTGTCTTGCTTGGTGCTGTTCACACCTTAGTCGTTCATGGGGCCTGCAGAGTCCACCACCACCTCTGAGGCCCGGGCACTGGCCTCTGGTCCAGCCCCAGGGCAGGTCCTTCTCCAAGGCTCCCCCTTTGCCCAGTCCTGCCACCTTGCTCTTCCCGCTCTGGTCATGCAACGACACCCTCCCAGCAAGCGCTCACCACCAGCGTCCTGAGAGGCCTGGACTGTGGCCTCCTGACTCATGCCAAGAACCCTCCTGCCTGCCCACTAGCCTGGGGCACAAGGATCTGAGCCGATTCAGATTCTGGCTTCTGGTCCAGCTGTGACCCTATTTCTTCATCATACATTGGGGACAACAGATGCCCAGGGCATTTGGGAAGCAGGGACACAGCATGCACCACAGAAGCAGGTGTCACCACACATCCCTGTCTGCACAGGTTGGCCTCCAACGTGTTGCCAGAAATGTCTTCTCTTCCATGTCTCCCGGACCTGCCTCTCTTGGAGCCCACTCCTGCACCTCCCTGGGCCAGTGGCCCTGCATGAGATGCTCCTTCGCTGCTGGCGTCTTTCCCTTCCTTCACTGAACCTGACTGGCAGGTTCTTAGCTCTCTCAAGTCCACCAGAAACTCACTAAGATCCCAGCTGAGAACACGAGGTCCCCTCAGGTTGGACTGGCACGTCCCTTCTTTGGAACCCCCACTCGGGCCATTGCAGCGTTCACAGGGTACAAAACAGGCTGGCCCAAGGGCAGCTGCTGGGGACCCTGGTGCTTCCCCCTGCCTTCTGGGCCCTTGGCTGCTCCTTCCCACTTCCCCAGTCCCCTACAGTGTGGGAGCAGGAGCCAAGTCCTGCCTGCCCTGCCTGAGCAGCACTCCTGGGTTCCATGCTTGTGTGTGGCATACGGACACACGTGTGTGCAGGAGCAAAGCCTGGCGTGCTCTCTGCTGTACACAGCAGGCTTTTACCACTGCCAGGTGAATGCCCACCAGGCCATCCAGGCCAGCCTCTCAGGCACAGTCAGCCTGTGGTGGGCACCAGGAAGGCCTCACCTTTACGTTGGCCACTCGAGACCCCAGTGCGTTCCTCATCCAGGCCATCAGCTCTTCTGTCTCCTTCTCAGACAGGCGGTCACTGCCTACAGAAAAGTGGGCATGAACGAGGCTGGGGCCACTGCCCACAGCCCTGCTCCATGGGCTCTGTCCCACAGGCTCAACCCACACCTGCCCTCCCCACTGCTGGATGGAGGGAAGCTCCAGAAAACTCATTTTACCTACAGTGAAAACCTCAGGAGGGTACTTCAGCTGCCTGAGGTCCATATTATTTCTTGTTGCTTTTGTTGCAGTGTTGGGGCTTGAGACTCACATATGCCAAGCAAGTGCTCCCCCACTGAGCCACACCCCAGCCTTCCCAGTAATCCTTTAATGGCTTAAAAACAATTCTACACTGGCACATGTATGTGATCTCAGCTACTCAGGAGGCTGAGGCAGGAGGATCTCAAGGTCAAGGCCAGCCTGGGCAACTTAATAAGGCCCTGTTTCACAGGAAAATACAAAAACAGGGAACAGTTTAGCGGTGGAGCACTGCCTAGCATGTATGAGGCCCTGGGTTCAAACCCCACGACTGCAAAACAAAACAAAACCCCTTCTGATTCTCTTGGGATGCGTAGTCAACTACAGGAGCCTCCATGGAAGGAGAGGCCCCTGGGGCTGTTTTCCAGGAATCATTAAGATATTCCAAGTACCTTCTTTCTTTCTTTTTTTTAAAAGAGAGAGGGGAATATGAGAAAGAGAATCAATTTTAGTTTTGCACGTGGCTTTCATTGCTCCGACACTTTGTTGTGTACATGGTGCTGGGGTTTGAACCTGTGTCCCCATGCATGCCAGGAAGCACCGTAAACGCTGAGCCACTGCTCCAGCCCCTCCAAGTAGCTTCTTTCGTGGGTTGGTGTGCCCAAACCCAAGTGAGAAAGAATACCGAGGTAAGCCAACAGGCAGATGGAGAGAGGCCCTGCAGGACTTCACCTGCTGCTTAGGCCACAGCCTGTGCTGGCCCTGTGCCCTGGAGAGGAAAGCAAGCCACCTGGGGACGTATCCTCGAACTTCTCCTCCTTGTAGTGATCGACAACGATGTCTGTCTCCACAGAGATCAGCTTCTTCTTGTCAAACTCACGAAGGTGCAGCAAGGTAAGCTCGTCAAACTGCTCATAGCAGAAGAGGACCTGCACATGTCACAGAAGCGGGACACCTCTCAGCATGGCCCCCGGGCTCTCCTCAGCCCCGAGTTAACAGTTCACCTGAAGGTGAAAGATGCTGCCTGGAATGAGCCCACCTGCCACCTGCTGCTAAGAAATGCAGCCACATGGAAAGAGCAGGGACTGCTGTGGACGGGCTCTGGCCACCCCTGGTGGGGTGTGTGTGGCTCTCTGGGAGGCACTGGGCCCTGCCTCACACCTGGCCTACCGGCCTTGAGCACACTGGGCTTCTTTCCATTATGCAGAGCTGGAGGTTTGAGACCCCTGCTCCAAGCTTAGATGCCACAAGGGAGCCTGGCCAGGGCAGCAGCCCATGGCAGCCCCACCCACCTCCATGTGTTTCTGCTTCATAGCCTCATAGTAGGGCGAGTGCTCTGCCAGGTGCCTGCTGGGGGCGCACAGGTAGTAGATGTTGCGGGTGCCAGCCTGCATGCGGCTGGCATAGTCTGACAGACTGGTCAGCTGTCCAGCGGGCAGTACTGAGGACTCATAGCGCAGCAGCTTTGCAATGTCCTCCTGCAGACAGACAAAGGCAGGTCACTGTTTTCTCCAGGTACAGGCTGAAAGGCCACATGCCTCTAAAGCCTGCAGCTTCCTGGCTCCTTGTGTGGTCTCAGACCTCACTCTGCTCATGTGCCTCAACCTGAAGTGGGACCTCGGAAGTACCTTCCACTCCAAGAGCCCAGGCCTCTTGTCCCAGGGGTGGCAAAGCCAGGCACAGTGGCATGCACCTAAAATCCCAGTGGGATTGGGATCTTGGGAGGCTGAGGCAGGAGGATCGCAAGTTCAAAGCCAGCCTCAGCAACTTAGTGAGGCCCTAAGAAACTCAGTGAGACCCTGTCTCCAAAAGTATATATAAAAAAGAGGTGGGGATGTGGCTTAGTGGTCAAGAACCCCTGGGTTCAATCCCTGGTACCAAAAAAAAAAAAAAAAAAAAAAAAAGAAAACTAGAGGGTGCCAAAGCCCATCCACACACCTGGTCCCGGGGGCTTCGCTCTGCCCTCAGTGACAGCCCCCTCCCCTGAGGGCATCTGGACCCGAAGGTGAAGCCCACATTTCCCAGACTCCTTCACAGCTAGGGGTGTGGCCAATGGGGTGTAAGTCAGCGTGGGCCCTTAGAGGGCTGGATGCAGATGTGATGGAGCCCGCATGGGCTGCGTGGGAAGGACAAGGAGCAGCAGCAAGCTAGAAGCCTGGTGCCTACTGCCTTACCTAAGCCACTGTCACCTCTGACAGTGGCAGCACAGAAGGGCAGCAGGGAGTGTGGGAACCTGGGGAAAAGGCAAGAGGACCCCCAGAAGCAGACAATGGAGGGAAAGATGAGGGCCAGGAACCGCCCTGGCAGGCACAGTTGTGGCCTCATCATGGCCCTGCTCCCAGGCAGGCACCTGGGCCCTCCCTGGAAGCAACTGCACTCCCTCAAAGCTACCAGGCCTGTTGAGTAGTATGAGGCAGGAACAGGCAGTGAATGGTGAGCACCAGAAGCCCTGAGCAAAGGGCCCTGGGGTCTGACCAGGGTGGGGTGGGGTCAGGCGGGCAATCTTCCCCACTGCCCCACATCGTCCTCCACGGCCCACGGCTCAGCCTCCTTCCCTTGCTGGAGGGACAGCAACAGCCAAAACCAGCACTGGGAGCTGCTCACGGAGGAGACTGGGGATGGGGATGAGTGTGTCCTGGCACTAGATGGCGCTGGTGTTGGCACAGTGCTGTGGCTTTTCTTGGTGTCACTGACCCACACATTTCAAGAGGGTGACATTCATGGTTTAAGGTGACAAATGACACTTCAACACACAATGGTCCAAGTGTTCAGGGAACAAAGGTATCCTTTCGCAGCCGTCAACTGCTTATCAACTGAACCGCTGGCTGGGTGGCACGAGTCACCCAGTGAATCCCTCTTAAGAACAGCCTCCTGCCTGGCGACCAGATCCCATGGCTGGCCCTGCCTTTCTGTGTTCTTCCTGAGCCTGCAATACGCCAAGAGCGCGTGAACCTCCATTTCCTGCTAGCTTCAGGAAGAGGTTCAGCCCTTCAGCTGCAAGCATAGCACCTGTGGGACAAAGGACAGGCACGTGCACCCCATGCTGGACTGGTTGTGTGTACAGCAGAGGCCAGACCAGAGGCAGGCCCGGGAAGCCAGCCTCACCTTGACCTCCTGCTCTGCAGTGGTCACGATGCCCTCCCTCATGAATAAGCCGTAATCTTCAAAAAACTTTGCATACTTCTCAGCATCCCTTTTGCTTTGGTCAACGAAGAACTTTATCAGCCGCTGCTGTAATACATCCCGGAGCTTCCTGGGAACACAATTCACTGTCAACAGCCTCCATGAAGTGCTCAGAGAAATGGTCAGCCCCCGCCCCCAAAAGATGCGAGAACAGGGGCTCCACTGGGCCTCGCTGAACTGAGTGGAGTTGCCCTGGGTCCCAGAGCAGAGCACGCTGCCCCCTGCAGGCAGGAGCACAAACTGACGCTTGAACCACCTGTGGGCAATGAGGAAGCATGAGGGTGTGTACAGCAGGACCTCAAATGGCACTTAAATACAGAGCTGCTGCAAGCGAGCTTGTACTCAGTGAGAGAGAACAAGCAGAAGGGGCT
Organism: Aplodontia rufa; assembly: GCA_004027875.1. Classification (NCBI taxonomy): domain Eukaryota; kingdom Metazoa; phylum Chordata; class Mammalia; order Rodentia; family Aplodontiidae; genus Aplodontia; species Aplodontia rufa. The sequence continues at coordinate 10,321 of PVKS010025648.1, read as the reverse complement.
CAATGGTTACGGAGCTTGCCTGGCATGCACAAGGACGCGAGTTCAAACCCCAGCACCATATACACAGCAAGGAGCAATGAAAGCCACATAAAAAAATAAATAAAACTTGATTCTCTCTCTCTCTCTCTTTGTCCCTCTCTCTTAAAAAAAAAAAAAGAAATAAAAAGAGCTTCCCTCCAAATTAACAGCAGTGGGAAATAACCTCAAATAAGCTACTATGTAAGAAAAAACAGTAAATAGTATAAATACGAGTTCAAATATGTTAAAAACATGAGCATCCGCACAGTGACGTCTGTCTCTGGAGGCCAGGCGGGGAGCCGAGGCTCGTGGCTGAGACAGCCCCGGGCTTCTCCCGGGCAGCCCTCCTCCATGCAGGGAGCACCTCCTCTTGAGGATGGAAGAGCAAGCCCTGAGGGACTCCCAGGCGTGCTGTTGCTGCACCTGGTTCCTCACGGGCCGTCTAGAGATTCTCCAAGGCTGTATTTCCAATCTGGTTCTTCTTTTTTTTCTGGTGGTGCTGGGAATTCAACCCAAGGGCACTCACCACTGAATTACACCCCCAGTCCTTTCAGTGTTTGAAGCAGGCTTTCACTCAGTTGCCCAGGCTGGTCTTGAACTTGTGATCCTCCTGCCTCAGCCTTCCAAGTACGTGGGATTACAGGTGTGAGCCACCACACCTGGCTCTAACTTTATTTTTGAACGCATTCTAGCTTTAAAACCTGCTTCTATCTACTGAACCCTTAAAATATAAAGAATGCCCATCTCTAGGTTAGGATTAGGGGCAAGACGTCTGAGATGTAAGCAAAAATTAACTTTCACTAGGAAAAAAAGCCAGTGAGTGTGGTTTTTGAAAAGACTATCCTGAAGAGCCCGGAACCAGAGATGTTGATGGAGAATCCTGAGCCGGAGTGCTACGTCCACACATGGCCCACTCCAGGCCACTGTCAAGAACCTTGTCCCTAGAGCAGCTGGATGCCCCATCTGGCCCCACAGTCTCTGTCCATTCTGGACTTAGCCTTGGTGATGTCCAACTAGTCCCAAACTCTTCCAGACCACAGATGAGTTGCTCAAGAGTAGGCGAGGGCCCGAGTCACGCTCTTTACACCCTGCTCAGGCCTGTGGGACACAGCCAAGCTGGAGGACCTGGTCCCCATACTGCCCCGTCCCCTAGGCTCACCGGATAAGTGCACTCTCCTGCAGGAGCTCCCGGCTGAGGTTCAGAGGGATGTCCTCACTGTCCACCACACCTGCAAAGAACTGGGCAGGTCAGACACCACCCCACGCTCAACCTCTACCCAGTGCTCCCTGTTCTTAACTGGCCCTTTGCCTCCTAACCTGGCCACATTGCCACAGGCGCTGAGAGGAGCAAGAAGACAGGGGTGGTGCCTACGGCCTCAGAAGCCCTGGGTCACTCAGCAAACACAATCTGGATTTGACCTTAAAAATCCTAGCTACAGGGCTGGAAAGGTGGCTCAGCATTAGAGCACCTGCCTGGCATGTGCGAGGATCTGAGTTTGAACCCCAGTACCACATATACAACTAAGTGTTGGAAAAACAAAAACCAGATGAACAAATTAATAAAATTGACTCTTAAAAAAAACAGAAACAAGAATAAAAACCAAAAACCCTCCATAAATACAAATATATTAAAAAAATCCTAGCTTTACTGAACACAACAGTGCACAGCAATTCAGAAAGCTGAGGCACAGGATTCCAAGTTTGAGGTCAGCTTCAGTAACTTAGGCGCTAAGCAACTTGGCAAAACTCTGTTTCAAAATAAAAAAATAAAAAGGGCTGGGGATGTGGCTCAGTAGTTAAGCACCCCTGGGTTTAATCCTTGGTACCCTCACCAAACACAGGTGAAAAAAATCCTAAGTACACCATGGACAGTGTGCACCTTTGCGCTTTGAAGACGCAGAGATCTAAATGGATTCTTTACTCAGCTACGATCTCAAGTTCACCACAATTCATGACATTTCTAAACACTGAAAGAACTCAGCTCAATCTCCCCTGCCTTACCCAAACCAACCACAACTAACGTTGCGGAAGAGTCCCAGAGGCCCTGAGCTGTTTCCCTAGCCGCTCCCTAAACACGGGCAACACACTGAGCCACACTCAGGAATGCCGATCTGATACAGAAAGCACACTTTGCAAACAGTGAACTCACAGACCCAGGGCCGCAGCACACACCATGGAACACACAGTCCACACCGTACCGCGAATGAAGCGCAGCCACTTGGGCAGGATGTCTGCAGCCTTGGTCTGGATGAGGACCTTGCGACTGTACAGCGCAACGCTGGAGCCCAGCTCCCGGCTCACGTCAAACATGGACGGCTTCTGAGAAGGAAACGCTAAGGTCAGGTGGTAGGAGCAGAAAGCCACCTCAGCCACAGGGAGGCAGAGCCCGGGGCAGGATGCTAGAGAACCCTTCCCAAGGCGAACCTGTGCAAAGAACCCAGAGGGCAGGAAAGGCAGAGGATGAGTTCCATCACCCCATGTCCGCTCCACCAGCAGACACCCCCAATGCACGTACACCAGGGCCTGCAGTGGGTGGGTGGCCTTCTCTGGGCAGCTGCTACTCTCCCCAACCCATTCCCCAAGGAGGTCATAAAAGGAAAATGCATGGCCCCCATAACGGAGCCAAACTTGGCTATGGATCAGGCCAGCAAACCACAGGTCAAACCTGGCTTGTGTCTGCTGTGTACAACTAAGCATGATTTGCATATATTTAAATGGCTGAGGGGAATGAACAGAAAAACATGGACGACATGCAAAGTAGGAAACCCACGCGTTAACATCTACAGGCCCAGGGCCTGCCTGTGGCCTCCTCACCACAGCAGCCGGCCAGCAGTTACAGGAAGGACTGTGTAGCCACAGGGCCAAAACCAGGGCTCTCTGGCCCTCACAGAAAATGCCTGCTAGGGTGAGCCAGGGGCAGTGGTGCACCCTGTCATCGTGGCTATGTGGGATGCTGAAGCAAGAGGATCACAAGTTCAAGGCCGGTCTCCACAATTCAGGAAGACTCTGTCTCAAAATAAAAATTTAAAAGGGTTGGGGATGTGGCTCAGTGGTAGAGCACCTCTAGGTTCAATTCCCAGTATCCTCCACCCCTGAACGTTTTTAAAAAGTCTGTTGGGCCCACTCTGCCTCAGGTGGGCTCTGATCCAGGAGGTCCAGACAGGCTGAGACTGAGCATTTGTAACAAGTCCTGAGGAGACTGAAGCTGCAGTCCACAGACTCCCAGGCTAGGAGGGCCCAGTCTCTTTCTAAAGCAGACACTAAGAAATGGGCACTATTAGGGTCTGGTCAGGTGAAGGGAAGAGCTGGGGATTAGCCCAGGACAGGACTCTCCATCACAGGACTTGCCAGTTTCTATGTGCCCACATGAACCAGGGTGAGGGACCAGAGGAAGCACACGGTGACCCTGCGGACCCAACAGAGTCCCTTCTGGAGCACCTTGAAGAAAAGATCCAGCCCGGCCTGGCAAGCATGCTGCTGCTCCAAGAGCTCCTCCCTGTGCACCCTGAGTGCTGAGCCCGGGTCTGCAAGGTGTCATGTGAAACACTCTTGCACTGTGCACGACCTGGGGGAGCAAAAGAGCCCTTGCCTCCACCCAGAGGCCACCGCTCTTCTCTTGCTCCGATCCAGCCAAGTTAATGAGGTGGCATATCTGCATGGACTTGTCCCCAAATGGGGACATCACCATGCCCACAGGGATGCCTTGCTCCAGGGGCAGAGGGCCACTCAGCAGCTGCAGCAGGCCTGAGCCAAGTGCCTCACCGTCTCTGGCACGTAGAAGAGGCTCCGGATGTTGAGGGGTGCGTCTGCCCTGTAGTGCAGGGTGTAGCGGGGCTTGTCGTACGCCTGAGCGATGTAGCGGTAGAACTCCTCGTGCTGTGACTCGCTGACGTCCTTGGGGTCCATCATCCAGAGGGCCTGGAGACGGAGAGGGTGGAGGAGCACTGCGAGCTGCAGGAGCACATGGCCCTGGACAGCTGCCCTCCAACTCTGTCCCCTCTGGCTCTTGCGGGGAGCAAGGACCAACACATGAAAGGCTCTGGCACATTTGTCCCTTCCCCAGAAGCTGGAGCTGAAGGTGAGAGAAAAATGCCGTCCACCAACACTGCACGTGGACAGGGGTGTGCTGGGCTTGGGGACACTGCCAGCATCCCCAGAGCTCATCTCCACAAAAGATGCCTGGTCCTGTGATGTGGGCATGAACCCCGTTACCTCTGCCCTTCTGACCCTGCTGCAGACAGCTCAGGGCCTCACCTGCAAGGTGTTAATCCTCCTTCCATTAAGGTACAGGGGGAAGCTGACGAAGTTACTGTACTTTGTCACCACATCTGCAGGAGACAGAGAGAGCAGAGTGAAGACAGAAGTGCAGCAGCACGAGGACAAGGCCCGGTCTGAATTGTGTCCACTTTGCAGGGGCAGGGCCAGGGCCCCAGGGGGCCCCTGTGAGGCCACATGGCTAACAGCGCTCTGCAAAAGCTTTGGGTGACACTTGGATGAAAGGCCCACAGAATCGCTGCCCTCGGCAGGAGGCCCAGGGGTCTCGCAGTGGGACAGCTCTGCCAAGTTTGTGGAACAGCAGCCTCACCTCTGGGTTCTTCCACAGACCTGTCAGCCATGCTGGAAGCCAGCTGTGCCCACACCTCACCAACACAGCTGGCCACACACCCGTCCCAGAGCCCAGTGGGGCCCAGGCACCACTCACCTCGAACCCGGGCCTCACTGGCAAACTCTGTGCAGTCTGATTTGAGGTGGATGACAATTTTGGTTCCAGTTCTGACTCCTGAAGCTTCAGCGATTTCAAACACGCCAGAGCTGAGACCCAAGGGAAAGAAAGTCAGTTCCACATCACTGCCTACCAAGTCCTATAGGGCAAAGTCAGCCGCCACATCGGGGACCAGCTGTGCTGCCTCTACCCTTGGCATAGTCCCTCAGGCCAGAGTGGACGCCAGGTCGAGGACCTCTGAGCTGGGGTGCAGGTACAACTTCCTGGGCCTGAGTGACTAGAAAACAGACCCAGGGGACCAGTGAGGGAGGGCCTGGTCCAGCTCCAAATCAGAACCAGACACCTGTGCTGTTTCTGAATTCCAGCAGAGGCCAGGGGCCCCTGAGAAAAGCAGAAGTCGTTTTCAGGGAACTTACAGAAACCTCATGTGGGCTGAGGGAGGGGCAAGCTGTGCGCCAGCCAGAAAGCTTAGAAATGAACTTCCAGGGCCAGCTGGGGAAACAAGGTTCAGTTTGGCTAAGCCACCATTTTCCCCGCACAGCTTCAAGATTTTCTGAAATATCCATCTAGTCACCATGCCAGTGTCACGGATACGGGGGCGGAAAGCAATCCAGGGGCTCTAGAGTTCCACCAACCACTGTACAAAGGCCTCCCAGCGGACTGGGTGGAGGCAAGGAATCTAGAGGGTGGGGAGGAACCAGAGGGGTTGCCACAGAACCTAGGCCAGAGAAGCCAACTTGCTAAGGTGCTGAGGCTGGCTTTGAACTTGTGACCCTCCTGTCTAAGCCTCCCGAGTTGCTGGGATTATAGGTGTGTAACACCATGCCCAGCTCAGTGGAAATTTTGTATTTCCGCATCAGGTGACACTTGACTTGAAGTGTCCCCAGGGGCACAGACAGTCCCTGTGCGAGGTGGGTTTGCTTCCCACTTACTCACCCATCTGAAAGCCACTGGTAACCCGGACTCCTGGGGGCTGCTGAGCGGGAGTAGACTTCGACTCTGTTGGCCACCATGAAGGCCGAGTAGAAACCCACTCCAAACTGGCCAATGATCTTGCTGCTGGCCTCCGCCTGGTTTTGCAGTGCTTCCAGAAAGGCCTGAGGGGACAAAGGCTGGTCACAGGCAGGCTGCTCCCTCCTGCATGGGCTCTCTAGCACATGTCCAGATCCGAGTTAGTGCTGGTACTGCACTGAGACGTCCTATTCCCATGCTGTGCATAAGGAACTAAGTCACAGAGATGTGGAGCAACAACTGGGCCAAGGCAGGAGGGTCCGCCCTCCATTCACAAAGTTCACACTTTCACCTTTCCAAGCCAAGTACAGACCTGTGGGTCACACCTGAGTGGGTAGAGAGGTGCATCCACCCAATGCCAGCCCCCGAGGAGAGAGGGAAGACTCTCAGCCTGTCTTCTGAATCACGTCTCCAAAGCTCGGGGCCTTGTGGGGAGATAGCACCCAAGGGTTGGTCCCAGGGCCCCCATGATACAGAATCCCAGGATGCTCACGTCCCTTGTATGAAATGGCATAGCTTCTGTGGATGAGAAGTCTCTCTCTACAATGTGAACCATCTTTAGGTAACTTACAATGCCTGACACAATGGAAGTGCCGTTTAAACAGCTGTGCCATCCTGTTTAGAGAACACTGACAAGCATGCGGCTAGATGTGTTCGGAACAGACAATTTAAAAGAAAGTTTTCTCACAGCCGGGTGAGGTGGTGCATGCCTATAATTCCAGGGACTCAGGAGGCTGAGGCAGGAGGATCATAAATTAGAGGCCAGCCTGGGCAACTTGAGACCCTGTCTCCAAAAAAACAAAAACAAAACCAAAGAGGTAGGAATGTGGCTCAGTGGTAAAGCACCTGAGTTCAATCCCCAGGACCAAAACGGAGGAAAAAAAAAAAAGAAGTCCCTCTTCTAGGTTGGCTGAATCCACAGATGCGGAACCTATGCAGAGGGCTGCTAGTCAGAGACTCTATACTGTCGAACACTACCAGTGTTCTGGAGGCCAAACATGAAGCAGGATGCATGTGCTCTGCTCTGCCAACAGGCCCAGCGCAGCGTCCTGTGAAGATGGAGTGCTCCGTACCCATGCCATGTGGCAGTGGAGGCCCTGAACCTGGCCAGTGTGCCCAAGCAGCTGGAGTCACACAGTATCTCCTCTTTCTGCATTTAAATGTAAACAGCTACAGATAGCTAGCAGCTGCCATATGAGACAGCACAGACTATCCCTGATGTCCCCAGGGTGAAGTCACAGTCACAGAAGTTTTCAAAAGCAGAAATGATGATACCACTTAGGCTAACAAAAACAGAAAAGCACTCAGTCACCAGGGCAGGCAGTGAGGGCCTCCAGCCTCTGCCTTAAGCCAGAACAGCCACGCTGAGGATGACCCCAGGACCGTCTATCTCGTCTTCCAGGCATGTGCTTACACCACACTGGCAGCCAAATGACCCTGAGCGGCTGGTGGCCCCTCACGTGGCCCAGGGCTGCCGAGGAGAGGGAAGCTCTGCTGTCGCATTAAGCCCACACAGCTCAGAGAAGGGCACCATGAAGCAGAGCAGCCCACTCTGGAGGCAGGCTGACGGCCGTGAACCTGCCATCCTGGGTCCAGCTCTGAACCCTTTACATAGAAAGTGATGGCACTCCCACTCAGCGGGGCCTGTGAGCTGGGACGCTGAAGGGAAACAACGCCACTCTTGCAGCACGCACCTGTGAGGCCCATCTGACCATGCTGCACTGGCCTGGCACCCAGGGCCACCCTGTGGACAACAGGCAGTGACTGCCATCTTACCTTTGACCCTGATCTGGCAATTGTGCCCAAGTTGGACACCAGCTCCTCCTGCGTCATCCCAATGCCAGTGTCCTGAGGAGACAGACACTAAGTGTCAAGCACAGCCCGTGGGGAGGTGGGGTGAGGTGTGTGCACAGCCCGAGGAGCACAGATGGTCTCAGTGGCAGTGAGCAGACAGGGCTGGGAAGTGCACCTCACCCGCACCCCAAAAGCCCATGTGCAGTAGTGTGAGCCCTGCATCCCTGGGGAGGCTTTGTTATTAAGACAGTCCCAGGACGAGCCAGGTAGAGTGCCTGCTCAGCGTGTGGGAGCACCCAGGTTCCATCCCCAGCATGAAAACACAGACAATGAAAACCACTTCTGAGAAGACACCGTGCCAGTGGCCCGGGGAAAACTCTCATCCTAAGATGCAGCTGCTCCGCACCTCGCTTGGCTGTGGCCCCCTGTTCTGCTGGCTCTTCTGATCCAGAACAATCAATTTAAGTGAATACGACGCGGGGCACACACATGAAGAGTGTGCTCCTCAGCAGTGGCCTGACCCCATGGCTTGGGAGAGGGGGAAGGGAGTGACGACCCACTGCCCCCAGCCAGTGCTGTCCTGGGGCAGCTGCAGCTCTTGCCTTGGCCTCAGGCCTGCCTCCTGCAGCAGCTGCAGCTCTCAGAGTAACACCCACCCCTGTCCCCAGGACGTGGTCACCAAGCTCCCCCTTAGGAATGGGACCAGGTCTCCTGCCATGTGAGGACACAGAGAGACACGGAGCCAGTGGCGAGGCTCCCTGGCCGTGCACTGCTTGGCCCCCAGCACCCAGACCACCCAGCCTGAGGTCTCACGACAGAAAGGCAGCCTTGGCGGCTGCAGGTCCTTCCTCCCTCAAGGCCAGGTCCCATGTGAGCAGAACCCAGCTGGCCTGCTCCATGTGCAGATGCCCCAGTCATCCCCCTGGCAAGCGGGAGGAAGGCACCCAGGAGCTGCCTGTGACTCCCTGGGGGATGTCACTTCTAAATGTTCATCCTGGGGATAGCCATGGGGGACCTGTGGCCCACTGGAGGTGTGGCAGGGCCCAGTAGGTGTAAATGTGGGCAGGGCGCCAGGAGAGGATGTCAACAGCCAGCCCAGGACAGGAGCTTTGCTGGCTGTGGGCAGCACAGGGCACCGGGAGCCAAAACCCCTTGGCTGCTGTCACAGTGGAACCACCGAGAAATGGGCCACTGAGAGGCTTCTCGTGAATTCCTAGGAAGAGTCCCAAACCTTGCTCCACCCATTTATTGTGGAACATGTAACAAATTACAGATCAAGAGCTGTTTTAAACTAAGTCCCGGTCATTAAATACAATTGCACTAAAATGTTTACTTCAATACCCTAGAAATTTCTTTATTTTGGGTGCTGGGGATTGAACCCAGGACCACACGCAGGCTAGGCAAGGCTCTAACACCAAGCTACATCCCCAGTCCCACGGCCCCTTTCCCTAAGGGTTCTATTAATGTTCTAGTGTAGGGCCGAGGTCGGAGCTCAGCCCTGGGTGAAATCTCAAGCATGGGGCTGCAGCAGTGGCTCAGCGGTTACAGCGCTTGCCTGGCATGAGCGAGTACGGGAGTTCAAACCCCAGCACCACACACCAAAAAAAAAAAAAAAAAGGGTAAGGCTAATATAAAGGAAAGTATCTAATAGTTCCTGTTTCAACTTACTATGATTTCTTCCCAAATCGATCTATACGTTTATTGCAACCCCAATGAAAATTTCCACAGGTTTTGTAGGAAATGACAAGCTAATTCTAAAATGTATGCAGAAACACAGTAACTTAAGAGTATACCGAAAAAGAACAAAGCTGGAGGACTCACACTCAAGTTCAGCCTTACTCTACTGCTGCGATGGTTAAGATGGCATGATGTGGGCACGTGAGGACACACCACAGGGACCAAAGGGTCCAGGTACTGAGTCGAGCAGATGCAGGGTGCCAATTTCTAACCAAGGCTCCCAGACAGCAGTGCGGGTGGAGTTACACAGACGGTGTTAAAACAAGAGAACAGCCACGCACACAGTGCAGGGCAGCCTGGGCCTCACCCCGTGCCCACCGAAAGGGACCGCAGGTCTCAGTCAGAGCTAAAACTACAATGTTTCTAAAAAGTATGCAGGAGACATTTCTTCAACTTTGGAAGAAGCAAAAATGTCCTAGACAGATCATTAAAAGCATGAAGGAGGGCTGGAGCGGTGGCTCAGTGGTTTCAGCACGAGGACCAGGTTTCAAACCCCAGCACCACGTACACAACTAAGTGTTGGAGCAGCGAAGGCCATGTGAAAAACTAAATAAAGTTGTTTCTCTCTCTCTGTCCCTCTCTCTTTAAAAAAAAAAAAAAAAAAGCATGAAGGGGGGCTGGAGAGGTGGCTCGGCGGTTATGGCGCTTGCCCGGCATGCGCAAGTACACAAGTTCAAACCCCAGCACCACATACACAACTGAGTGTTGGCGCAACTTAGGCCATGTGAAAAACTAAATACAGTTGTTTCTCTCTTTCTCTGTCTCTCACTGGACCTCTCTCTTTTATAAAAAAAAAAAAAGCCTGCAGCAGAAAAGCCAGAAGCAGAATCAACCTGGCGCCTTCAGACTGGGGCTTAGAGGACAGAGGTGCAACCTGGCGCCTTCAGACTGGGGCTTAGAGGACAGAGGTGCAACCTGGCGCCTTCAGACTGGGGCTTAGAGGACAGAGGTGCAACCTGGCGCCTTCAGACTGGGGCTTAGAGGACAGAGGTGCAACCTGGCGCCTTCAGACTGGGGCTTAGAGGACAGAGGTGCAAC
>PVKS010025647.1:0-29729 GCA_004027875.1 Aplodontia rufa | reverse complement strand
GAAGCCGATGTCATTCCTCCACGATCTATCCAGTTAACGCATGAGTTCTTCTGGGGGAAACTACAAAAGGTAAAATCCAAGGTGGTTATCTATGATCTGGTTTTTCCCCTCAATAACAAAGTTTATATCCATTGACTGATAATGTTTTGATACTGTTTCTCCCTCAACTGTATTTCTATATTCTTCTAATAAAAAAAAAACAACAAATTTTACCAATTTTTACTCTCACTAGAAAATATATGAAGATGCCCTTTACACTGTACTCTGACTGGATTTTAAAAGTACTTGTCAATTTGGTATGAAAAATAAATAGTATTTTACTTTTAAAAACTGCATCTCATTGCTTATTAATAAAGTCGAACAGCTTGAAACACATACACTGATCATTTGCATTTCCTATTCTATAAATCGATTTTTCATGTCCTATACCCATTTTTCCATTAAAAAATCTCTGTGTACCATTCATGGATTTAAATGGATTACATTAAGGGTGTCAGTCACTTGCGACTTAATGAAATGACCATCTTCGATTTGTCCTTTTGTGTCCCAACCACCTTTTCTCCATTCATTCCAGGCTGCATCTGCTCTCTACTGCCACAACTAATTCTTTCCCTTCTTCAAGTCTCAGTTCTCTGGCATGCATCTTATCTTCCGGTCCATCTTAACCTAACTTTTCTCTAAACTCCAGAGCAATCATCATCATCACCTCATCCTGTCTTTTCAGTGAGCTACATTTCAGCATATATGAGATTCATGAGCTAGAAACCATTACTGATATTTCACAGGCCTAGCACAAAAACCACAGTCACTGGGCAGTCCAGATATACCATAACGCCAGAAAAGTAGTGCTGATTTTGACAATGTTTGCGATATTTCTTTTGTTCAAATACATTTCCTCTAAGAAAGAAAATGTTATTAAATATAAATAACTCAGATAATAACAATTCATTATGCATCTAGCTGAGATTATTTCATATTACAGGGTATAAACTGACATTATATCCTGAGATGAACCAGTAAGTAATTATGGATGAAAGCTAGCAGTGTGTAAATGAAAATATTTTTGGCAGACATGATATGCACTGAACATGTGTTATTGGTACTGGATGTGTCAAATTATTTTTCCAACTCAAGCATAACATATCATTCCAAATATAACTATATATGGATCAAAGCAATTTAGCATATTGCTGTACTCTAAAATGCCAAAATATTGAAAGTTACAAATTGCATGATCAATTAAGCATAAAATAAAGGAACCAAAAAAGCAAACCAAAAGTAAGAACTTAGGATAGCTTATTGTTAGTAACAGAAAACAGATACATTTTTTTTAAGAGAGAGGGACAGTGAGAGAGACAGAGAAAGAGAGAAACAACTTTATTTAGTTTTTCTCATGGCCTTACGTTGCTCCAACACTTAGTTGTGTACATGGTGCTGGGGTTTGAACCCGGTTCCTTGTGCTTGCCAGGCAAGCACCGAAACCACTGAGCCACCCCTCCAGCCCCCAGATACATGTTTAATACATATTTTATTTTATTTTTTGAACCAGGGATTAAACCCAGGTGTGCTTTACCACTGAGTTATATCCCCATCATTTTTTAATGTTTATTTTGAGACAGAGTGTCACTAAGTTGTTTAGGGTCTCACTTAGTTGCTGAGACTGGCTTTGAACTTGTTATCCTCCTGCCTCAGCCTCTGATACATATTTTAAAAAATGAAATCACATAAACATAACCTCAGGCCATACATGCACGTAGAGAATATAGGGATATTTGGAGAATCCACAGCATGGCCTAACGGATTTTTGGGGAGTTGGGTATCAAATGGTTAAGTTGATGTATGTTCCATCAGAAAAAGAATTTATATCAATGAGAAAAGACTATTTCTTTGAATATTAAGTGGAATAGTTCTTAAAGCATTCTACTAACTAAATGGCTTAATATTTCAGTTTTGAACTTTAGGTCACATTCTTATTTTTTTATGATGATTATATTTTCTTCTTAAGGCTAGAATGGCTAAGTTGTCCAGCCAAATAGAGAAACTAAAATAATTTAGCCACATGACATTTTTGTCACAGTGTAAGAGAAACTCTATAAAGGAAATATAGCTATGTAGCAGAAACTTAAACAGTAAAATATCATTTTACGTTTGCAAATGCATACGAAAAAATAGAACATGACACATGCTGATACCCCAAACGTTTTCCACACTCTGAACAGAAGAATCATTAAATCCCAAAACACTGACAACAAAAACAAAAACACATGAGCATGTAAATCCTCCAAAAATTTTCATTTTATTCTGGTATGTATTAGTTGCTTTTGTTCTTTTTGTTACCATATAAGGATTACTCATGAAGAAGAGCCCTCTGTGCAGTCATTTATTGTATCAAATCCAATGCAATTTCTGACAACTCTTAAGTGAAGCAAAGCACAGGAAAAATGGCCCTGCTAGCACACAACCTCCATTCTCACATGCTAATGGTGCCCTTGGTGGAGGCAGCTGCCAGGCTGTGGGCCATTTCCCTTCATTTTCCAATCAGTGTTCTTCCTCAAAGCTCTGACTGACATCAGGGTACAGTCCTCATTTTCTTCCTTCTTCTTCTTCTTTTTTTTTTTTTTTTTTTTTTTTGTATTTTCCAAGATAGCATTGTGCCTTCAAGATCAATCCTTTCTCTATTTACGTTTCAATAAAAAAACCTAACTGGAACGTTTTACTAAATGACTAGAGAGATTTCTAAAGAAAACGGGGGACCGTTTTACTTCAAGATGTCAAGACTCAATTCACCTCTCATACAATTCAACACACATCTAAAGAAAACGATGAAGTACAACCCAAAGTATGGTGATGACAAAAAAAGAAAAAGTGTCACATCGGGGAGGTGGAGAGGCTGGGCGGCTATTGACGAAACTACAAGAAGAGATGCATAAAAATAGCTGCAATTTATGCCTCCCCCACATTCCACTCACTGCAAAGGTGGGCGATCCTTTTTAGATCCTTTAACATCAAGTGATTTGTATTTCTTGGGTTTATTTTTCCAAAGAAATAGCAGCATGCTAGTATGAGGTTTAGTTTAGTTCAGATATTTGGTACAAGTGCCTGTAGAAGATTCGGGGAAACAACGTTGGAATGGATTGTGCACACCAAGCCTGGATAGGGAAGGACGTACATGAATTTGCCCCATTTCTCACTCCCCTTTAGTTTCCCTGATGCAGAAAAAGAAAAACTTTTCTGCAGGAAAGGCAGGCAGAGGAAATGATCAACAGGAAAACTAATTTAGAAAACTCTTTTATTCCCTTAAGAGAAATAATGGATGACAAGAATGAATATTTCTTTCTCCTTATATATGCATAGACCATCATGACATAAAAGACAGGGACATATTCTGAGAAATGCAATGTTTGGCATTTTTTTTTTAAAGAAAGAAGGACAGTGAGAGTGAGAGAGAGAGAGAGAGAGAATCAATTTTATTTAGTTTTTCATGTGGCTCTCAATGCTCCAACACTTTGCTGTGTACGTGGCTTGAACCTGCATCCTCACACATGCCAAGCAAGCACCATAAGGGAGACACCGCTTTAGCCCCAATGTTTGGCAATTATTCTGCAGTGTGAACACCAGTGTATATACTTAGTTACACCTACATGGTATAAGCGGGTCACTCCATGTTGCTGCCTGATGCAATCAAGACAGGCAGTACGGAGGAGATGCATGAGACTACTGCCAGCCTAACAGGGCAAGCTGTTTTATAGTCAACTTTTTGTTTTGTTTTGCAGTACTGGGGATTGAACTTAGGGGCATGATACAACTGAGCAGCATCTGCAGCCCTTCTTATTTTTTATTTGCTCAGGCTGGCCTTGAACTTATGATCCTCCTGCCTCAGCCTCCTGAGTAGTGAGGATTAAAGGCGTGTATCACTGCACTAGGGTATAGTCAGCTTTTTAAAAAATGAGTAAACTGATAAAACAGAGTACAGTAAATGCGTATCAAGAGAGTCATTTATCACCATCAAGTACTATGTATTATCTGTAACTGAATGTGCTAAACTTTCATCTGCCTGGAGGCACAGTAGGTTTATTTACAGCAGCATTGTCATGAATACAAGTAACATTGCTCTAGGATGCCATGATGGCTATAGCATCACTATGCAATAGGAGTTTTTCCATTATAATCTTACAGGATCTCTGTCATATATGTAATTCATTGTTGATCTACACTTATTTATGTGCCATGACTGTAAGTGTATGCAAACAACATACACACAAATACACAAAAACAGAAAAAACGCTTACCTTGCCATGCCATTTTAAAGAAGAAGCTATGACAATTTTCCCCTAATATTTTAGCAAGTACCATCTAGGAACAAGGAATTCTCCCATTTAAACAATCATAGTATTATAACTTTCAAGCAATATAACACTGATATATCATTTGATGTATATTTATATAAAAAATTTCCAATGTGACTCAGTAATATTACTGATAATATATTCTATAACATACATACAATCATAGATATAATATACATATATACTTCACATATATAAACAAAAACATATATTTTTTTTTCTTGAGAATCAAGGACTATGCATTTACTGGATGTGTTCCCTTAGTCTCCTTAATGCGGAACAGTCCCCATCATTTCCTCTTTTCATGGCATTGACTTTTTTGAAAAATATACTCAGTTTGTTATTTTGACTATGATGTATACCCAGAATTTCACTCCACAGGAGTTTGTACCATGCTTCTCTGACTTCCAGTTGTTTTAAAAAGCAAGGAACTCTGGCAATGTTACTGTACAACAGCAGTCGCCTCCTATTGCTGTCAAAGTCTAAGAATGTTTATGACTGTACAACTCAACTCCTTAAAAAAAAGTTTAAGAATGGTGCTCACTGCTCACTTAAGAGCAGTGAAACTATGAAACTGAACCAGATGGAAACCCCTCCCTGCATTCCATTCCCCAAGAATAATCTGAACTAATAGTAACTACATAAATATGCGTTCAGCTTCATTCACTGTAAAGTAGCACATATATTCTGTATTTGCAAACTAAACTGCAAATTTATTGTTAGGGGTGATGAATGGGATTGTAACCATAGCTGTTTGCTTTTGGAGCTGAGGTCTGCAGGTGCTTCTCTTCCCAAGAAAGAGGAATCCTGTGGCACCGTGCACTGCAGGAGACCAACCAGCCAGCAAGGCTGGAGGTTCCAGGGGGAAGGAAGGCTGGCTGGACCTGTGCAAGTTTTAAGTGTGTTCTATGAAGGTAATGCCTTGGAGGAGGGGAGACCAATATAACAGGCAGAGCCAAGGAGAAAGAGTTTAAATAACAGGATGATGGCCTTAATTGGTGAAGATATAAAAAGATGTTAAGAGACAAGAAACTAAGATGGAAGATGATGTTCAGGAAATATCTGCATCATGACAGATATTTTTCAAAGAACCCTGCCAGTTTCTGTCATTTTCAAAACTTACTATAAACAGATTTGTATCACATTTTAACTTGTGAACACAAGGTATTGATATGGAAGTGTTGAAAAAATGGGATCTGACTTCTGGCTTGTCTGTGTGTCCCACTCTATGCCCTCTGAAGAATTGGCATGACATCTTCTAAGAAAAATCTAGTGTGAAGGACTCAAAGCTCTTCAAGTTGGAAAACCTCAACAGCAAGCTCGTCATGTTCCCCACCCTGAAATTCTACCACCTGGGTAAAACTTAAATAACTAATTTAATATTCAGAGTGCTTCTTCTGAAGTGGTGTTAGTATAAGGTGTATAGGAGGAGGGATATATGAAAAGCAAGATGGGGTTAAAAAGGGTAAAGGAGAAGACACTGGTTAATGGTTTCATTCAAAGGGTTACCACCTTTTAACAGCACAACACAGAGGTACTATATGTTTGAAGGTGTTCCCCAATAACATAAAAAATAAAAAGATAGCCTGGGTGTGGTGGGCTGAATGATGCCCCCCTCAATTGGCATATGTCAGATGTGGCTATATTTTGAGATAGGGCCTCTAGGAGATAATTAGGGTTAAATGAGGTAGTAGGGTAGGTCCTAATTCGTGCTTTTAAAAGAAGAGGAAGAGGACTCCTCTCTCTTCCATGTGAGGGGACAATGGGAAGGTGACTATCTGTACCCCAGAAAGAGGGCCCTCACCATTAACTGAACTGGCCAGTGCTGAAACAGTAGACGTCCAGCCTCAGAACGATGAGAAATACATGACTGCTGTTTAAGCCACCTGGTCTGTGGCTCTTTGCTATGACAGTTTGAGCAGTCTGGTGAAGGGGGAAGTAAAGTAACAGCAGTGCTAACTTATGTTGGTATGATATTCATACATGAATTTTAAAAGAATAAGTAATGACAGGGCCATTCACAGAGTTTTAAGAAATGGTCACCTTGAAAAGAAAGAGTCATCAGTATGTACATACAGTAAATGATTGTATTTTTCTCTAAATATGGTATTTTTTGATCTCCAAGTCATAGAGATAAAATGAATTAACAGAAGAAAAAATATTACTTCACTGCTTACATAGAATATTTCTTATAACTTATTGAATTATTTTAAATGACAATTTATGTATTATGCCTCTACCTATGTAAATGTGTTTTACCTTTCAGGAATTATTCTCTGAAGTACCCAGGAGTAAACAGGCATTGTGTTTGTGACTTTCTCACACATACTACCAAACAAATGTGAAATTTTAATAACTGAGGAATCTGGGTAAAATGTACTATTCTTATAACTTTTTGTGAATTTGAAATGATTTGAAAATAAAGTTAAAAATGAAAGATGACAATTTATAGGTTGTGCATGCACTGTAGCCCACCTGAATTGAAGGTGGGTGCTCGCTGATCTGTGTTCAGCATGGGCTGCCCTCCAGGCTGAGCTACACTCGCTTCCAGCACCGGGGCTCCAGCCTCCTCCCTGTCAAGAAAAGCAGGGTCCAGGGCCTCCCTAGAGCTTGGTGAATAGACCTGTAGACCATTCACTCACTGAATTGAGGGACAGCTATAAGATCTCTTCAGGGTCATGAGCAGCAATATTTTCCACATTCGACAACCAGTAGGATTTTTGGTTTGTTTAGAATAAGATTTTGAACTCCAGCAACTAGGATACAGTGCACTTGTTCTCCTTTTAATATTATGCATTGATGCTGCAACGGCAACAGCATTTGAATGATTTACAGGTAAGAGAACCACAGGTCAGAGAGGCAACAAAATGCATTCTTCGACTATCTCTGCATTTTGAAAATGCATAAATGAATCACTCAATCACACTGAACCCTCACCAGGGGGAACGTGTAGGATTTATTTGGGCTCATTGTTTCTCTGTAGGACAGTTGGAAATGAAATACTTTCACTTCAGTGAATCTTGTCCCTGTGATGTATTACTTACGTAAATAATAAATGAAATCTTCCTGAGCAGCTAAGCTGTAGGGAAAACAGAAACCTATGCTTGTATTTTTCTGGAGGAAATCTAGAACATCTATCTACCTATCTTTTGTTACAGAACCATACTGATCCTAGTTTTCCTCCTGCTTAGAAATCTCCTACTTACATTATCAAAGTACTGCTAATAGACACAGAACACTGCCCTTTGTATTATTCCTCAGGCTAGCCTACCTCATCTTCCTCACAGGTACCTGTGATATCTGAAGCAAGACGTAAGTTATAAGGACAAGTCCTGGTGTCAAACTGTCTGGTTGTATGTCTTAGAAACTCCAGTCCCTACTCTGTGACCTTAGATAAACTCTCCTCACCATAGTTTCCTCTGCTGAAACAGAAGGTTGGTACAGATTTAGTATCCCTTATCCGAAATGCTTGGGATCAGAAGTGCTTTGGATTTTGGCCTTTTTTTGGGATTTTGAAATATTTGCATACACATAAAGAAATATCCAGGGGGACAAGACGCAACTTTAAATGAAATCCATTTATGTTTTATGTATACCTTATACAGATAGCCTGAAGGCAATTTTAATACAACAAGTTTGAACAGTTTGAGCATGATAGAAAGTTTCATGGTGTAGAATTTTTCACTTGTGGTGTCAGGTTGGCAAACAAAATGTTTTGGATTTTGGTGCATCTTAGATTCTGGGTTTTTGGATACAGAATGCTCAACTGAATCAAATAAGAAATATACTTGCACAAGCAGACCACTGAGAACGCTGTCAGTACTTCAGGACTTTCAGTGTTGTTATCATTATCATATAAAACAAACGAAGAGGAACAGGCAGGTGGGGCGGGGGAGATGAGCACACTGGAGCTGACATGGTGGGATATGATCTCTTTTTAGCTGAACAAGTGTGGAACTGGTCTCCTATTCCTCCAGGTGCCTTGAGGGGACAATGTGCCCCAGATCCTCCTTTGCCAAAATCACTATACATACCTGCATGCCCAAGAATTGGTAACCTGGACCAGTCAGTCAGTCAGGCCAGTTAAACATAACATCTTCATGCTTTATTCACCTAATTCCTTGTGGTATCTGGCATTTTGAGGGGCGGATTTCAGCTTCTCACCAGGCAGTATATCATTCCACATATCTAGCTGCACACAAAGGACACAGGCAATCTAACTGGTTGTAGCCACAAGACAAGATGGAAGACACTCGGCTCACCATTTAGAACGACAGACACAAGTCCCTGCTTTACTCTGTTTAGCAGGCCTTCCTCCTAAGAATCAAGCACAAGTAAGTGCTCATCAAATACTCGTTGGAATGATTATCTTACCTGAGTTATTTTCTTAAAATTATGTAATCAGGTCTTTCATAAAAAAGACACAACTTCAGTTTAAAATTATGATTCTAACCATCAATGGCAAAATTTTAGTGTAATGAAATGAAGGCACAGATCTTTCCAGTTCACAGTCTAACCCAGGAAATTGATCTTCCAGCAGATATCCAGTCACTCAAAATTCCAGAAACAGAGTCCACACTTAGGAAAATATGAAGAAAGAGCAGAGATGGTTGTTTCCATGCGTCAGACTCAGAATAGTTTTTCTCCTAGACTCCTCAGTGATCCCATGGAGGCTGGGACTCTTGAAATGAGCTTCCCATAACTGGTGAAGTCCCGTGTGGAAGGTTCAATGAGAATGTGTTTGGCACTTGCCTTGGCTCTATTTTCCTCTCACAGTTAGAGAACATTACCTTCTTCACCAGCCAGAACAGAAAAGCTAAACTTCATCTTTCACTGTGTCTGAACATTTGCCTGTTAGGACTGCTTACACACCACTCAGTAAGGCTTTTTGCATGTGATGTGAAAGAGAAAATGCTGATGTTACTGAGAACTATATTAGTGGAGCCACAGGATGGCATGTGGCCTGATTAATCTTATGAACTCAGCATTAACATATTGTGGGAACATAATGCAGATTACACATTTATGAAGGAACAACACTGACTCCCAATAAACAGAAAAGCTTCCTCCTAAGCAACTTCTTAATTCCATTTCTCCTAACTTAGTCCTGTGAACAGAAACTCAAGTTCCAAAGTAGTGACTCATAAAATCCCACAGAATAATAAAGAGTCACATTACCTTTTAGTTTTTCCATCTTTTCATTTTAAGTAGGTCCTTCCCACAATTTAAGTGTTGAGGATCACATTAAAATTTACATGTAATATAAATTTACAGCTAATTGTCAACTGAATGATTATCAATTGTTTCATAGATGTTTAGCTTACTGACATAGCATCTATATAATGCATTATTTTTCTTAAAATATAGAGTAAATAAGTTTTATTATGTAAAACAAAACATTATAAGAATCTTAAAAAATTTACTTTATTATACAGAGTACTGGCCCAAGGGCCATAAAGGAGACCGTGACCACAAGTTGATTAATGCCTTGCTGTTCAAACACTCAGCAAATACTTCTGAACACTTAGTATGCACATTAACTATTCTAGTCTCTCAAAACAAACCAGAATCAAATATTATTCTTACCTCAAAGTGCTGAAATTTATTTGGCTTTCTACATACGACCCTCCCAGTTGACTACTTAGAGGCAATCAAAGCTGAATTAGTAATGGCTCTCCAGGGTGCCTGTTCCTGTAATCCCAGGGCAGGTATTTGCCCTATGATATGGACTTACTGGGACTGTTTACACTCCACCACATACCACATATGTCTTGTGATTTTGAGTTTCTGAGTGCCTGAGACTGCCCTTAAGTAACACGATGATTCAGAACAGTAGCTTTTAACCTGAGCTCATGACAAGGGAGGTGAGAACCATTTTCTGGCAGTTTGAGAACATGTCAACATCCCACATTATTTAGGAACATCAATGCTGTGGTCCCTCCAATTGGAAAAGAGGTTTCCAAATGAGTTTTTGATATAATCTAATTGCCTTTAAAAAAAAGAAAAAAAGAAAAAGAAAGAGGGGATAGTGAGAGAGAGAAAGAGACAAGCAATTTTTATTTAGTTTTTCATGTGATCTTAATTCCTTGGACACTTCGTTGTATACATGGTGCTGGAGTTTGAACTCGCATACTCGAGCATACCAGGCAAGTGCTGTAACCTCTGATCCACCGCTTCAGCCCCGTCTAATTGTCTTTTTAAACACAGTTGCCATTCAATGTGAAGAGTAATGTAAACGTCAACCAAAGTGAGACTTTCCTACCAACCCTACTCTCTACTGGACACTAATCCTTTGGTGAGCTGAATATTCTAGGCAAATGCTTCATACAAACAGCACAGATTCTGAGTCTGACAGAATCAGTGTGCAGATGCATCATTTACCTGTACCACATTTCCTCGTATGACATAACACTTGCCTTCAAGGAAGCAAGACATTGTTCATTCCTCTCCCTACTGCTCCCAGATCTCTAACAGTTGCAGCAGTAAGGAACAGGGGCATAAGATTTCATCTGAAGAAGACAGAGGCATCTGACAGCTCTGGTTACAATTGCAGTAAAAACTATTTATTGTCTGAGGGCATACCAAGGCAGCCTTACAGTGGTGCTACAGGCTGGACTAATCCAACAGTGTTCAATCCCAGAGTTCTTAGGAAATGCTGACACAGCTGGGGATATAGCTCAGTGGTAGAGTGTTCACCTAGCACGTATGAGGCCAAGAACCACAGAAAAAAGTAAATTAAAAAAAAGAGGGGCTGGAGCGGTGGCTCAGTGGTTTCGGCGCTTGCCTGGCAAGCACGAGGACCAGGGTTCAAACCCCAGCACCACATACACAATTAAGTGTTGGAGCAACTAAAGCCATGTGAAAAACTAAATAAAGTTGTTTCTCTCTTTCTCTGTCTCTCTCACTGTCCCTCTCTCTTAAAAAAAAAAAAAGAGAGAGAGAGAGAAATGCTGACACAAAATAATCCCATATAGCTCTAAGGCTCCCAGCTACATCCACCCAGAAGTACAGCTCAAACTCTATGGTAGACGGCTAATTCAATAGAACAGTCAGCATTACCTTAATCTGAAAATTCCAACCCCCAAATGCTCCAAAATCCCAATTTTTAAAAAAATTGACTTATTTTGTAGAGGGAGAGAGAAAGAGAGAGAGAGAGAGAGAGAATCAATTTTATTTTTTCATCGTGTTTCTGTTTTCAGACTCCTTGTGTATGTGGTTCTGGGGTTTGAAACTGGGTCCTCGTACATGCCAGGGAAGTGCTTTAACCACTTAGCTACCCACTCCAGCCCCCAAATCCCAACTTTTTTGAATGCTGACATGGTATTACAAGTGTGGAAAATTCCACACCTAACCACATAGGTCAGGCTGAAGTCAACATACAGGTAGGTGCACGAAAAATATTGTATGAAACTTCCTTCAAGTACTGTGTCTAAGAAACAGATGAATTTCATGTTTACACTTGGGTCTCATCCTCGAATAGCTCATTTTGTACCTGCAAATAGTCCAAAGTCTGAGAAAATCAGAAATCTGAAACAGTTCTGGTCCCATGCAGTTTGGATAGAGGATGCTTGGCTTACAGTAACAAGAATGTCACCTGAACTCAGATAAGATTTCACTGGGACCTTTCCATTTTTCCCCCCTCACGGGATGTCAGGATTGAGATTATATATATATATATTTACTGTCCTTTTGCCCATTCCAAATAGATGTCCATAAGGTGCTGACTTCACATCTTTCAATAGCTGCTAAACATTTAAAAAGGCAGCCATCACTGTAATAACCTGATACCAATTTCACATGTGATGGAATCACAAAGCAAACATATACGTGAGCCAGAGGTCTGAACAAGCTCATGGAGCTCATGTGAAAAGCCTCTGAAACTGGCTCTCCCAGAACACAAAGAGGAATGAAATTCTACAAGCAGAGAATTTTGACTCAATTCCACCCTGACTACTTCCCCATACCCCTGGCCAAAGTGTGGATAACAATACGGCAGCTCTCGAGAGAAATGTGCTGGTCAAGAGGCAATCTGTTCAAATGTGGAGTCCTGCCCTTGGTGTGGTGGGGCTCTCAGGTGTACTGAGAGGCATTTTCTCAAGAGATTCTTCCTTGATTCCTGAGATGGAAGATTTGTATGCTCAATCCTTACACTAATAAAAAGGGCTCTTGCAGCTCAGATCTGACAAAACAGAGAAAATGGCCCAAAGCTCAGGCTGATGAACGTTATATCACCTTAAGTGTATGGCATTCCCAAATAGGAGTGTACCAAACAATGCAGTATTTCAAAAGCAAGAAAAATAAAAAAGCAGCTCAAAATGTCATTGAGAAGTGGATTTCTACATTTCCTTTGAGCAGACAGGGTATGCTGGATGAATGCAGCCGTGGCTGCACCATTTCCTGTTCTTGTACCTTATAAACTGCCTATGCCATAAATCATTGTGGTCTGCAATCACAACAAATAAATAAGGCCTTATGAATGAATATCCACAGCTACCAGGGATGGGGAGGATAGCTTCTATTTTTAAAGGAGCCAATCTGTTTCCAGGCTGAGTCTAGTGTGTACCTAAGTTCTTCACACTTGGCTCTGAACACAGCATTACTCTGTGGATAACTTTCCATACACAGAACTTTTTAGAGACAGAATAATGGTGTTTTAACATTTTTGTGCTCCACACTCTTGTAATTCCTTTGCTTATCTCAAAATTCTGCTGGGCTCGGTTGCAGTGCTTGCCTGGCATGCACGAGGACAGGGGTTTGGACTCCAGCACCACATACACACTGAAGTGTTGGAGTAACCCAAACCACATGAAAAACAAAATAAAATCGATTTTTTCTCTCTTAAAAAAAATTCTGCTGGGCTAAAACAGGTGGGATGCTCAGGACAGATGATTATATTTACTCTGTGACCATTGTGGGTATAGCTAGCTTTGTGTGGTACTTGGAACTGAACACAGAACTTTGCATATGTGAGGCAAGATACTGAACTCCATCCCAGCCCTTTTAAAATTTTATTTTGAACAAGGTCTTGCTAAGTTGCCCAAACTGTCTGGGCCTCATGATTAGCTGGGAACACAGGAGTGTGCCATCCCACCAGCTTTACAAGTGGATTTTGAAAGAGGGAATTTCCCAGAACAGATCATGGAGTGGGAATAGAAGAATTAGGAAGAGAAAATGACCCAGAGGTTTTAGTACCAAATCAAAGATTCTAAATAAATTTTGAACCATGGTGTTCAGACACATACAATAAGAGAGAAGAGAGGGAGACAGATGCCTGCAAATAAAAGTTGGTTTCAAATAGCCTTTGAAGACCACCTTCATGATGGGGAAAATTTTCATGGGTGTGTGACTTAATAGAGAATCACTAAGAGAACACATTCAATATCATCACTACCCAATCATATCAGACTCACATATTTCATGGATGCTTCTTTTAATAGGGCATCCCTGAAAACTCAAAATTTAATAACTGAGTGTCTGAGTCAGGAGGACTGCAAGTTTGGGCCTAACCTTGGCAAATTAGTGAGATCCCTTTGCAAAATTAAAAAAAAAATCAGAAGGGGTGGGATGGAGCTCAATAGTGAAGCACTCCTGAGTTCAATCCCCAGTATGAAAAAACAATGCAAAACAACAACAACAACAACAACAACAAAAAACCTTGTGTCTGAAAATTTAAAAACACACAGCATTTTAGCAAGACAGGCCTAGGGACACTGTCATGCAGCAGAGTAGGCTATAAGCCAAGGTTGCTGCTACTACAGCCACTGGGCTTGCAATGGAGATAGGGGCAGCAACTTCCCTCTGCGAGTTGGCTTGTGGCCAGCTGGTGCTTTCTCCCCCAGGAAGTTCTGGGTTGCTCAACACCATCCCACATCTGAATCCAAGCCGGAGGCTGCCAGCTGCTCACTGCCTGCTATTCTGGGCCTCTCTGCTCCCAACATGTTAGCCCCCAACAGTGAGAGCACTCTGACTCTGCACAAGCTGACCCTTTGGGGAAGACATCTGGCCAGGGGCTGCAGAAGGCTTATGCTCATTCCAGCTGACCATCACTCCCCTGTGGGGGAGAAAATTCTTAGCTGCCATTTAATCTCATTTTTCAAAGGCCTCTGGGAGGTATGGGTATTTTGTTGACTTGACTCTTATCCTACATAGTATAAAACTGGGAAGAAGAATAAAACAACACAAATGCAACTTATCAGCACCTTCCTTTACAGCCTTCTTCCCTATAACTTTTTTGTCTTAAAGATTTTCAACTCCATGGTGAAGACAAAAGGTACGTCCACCGAATTCCCTTCAGCGAGAACCAGCCAATGTTGATGTCTGCTTTCTCTCACTCTTTTTCAAAATCTATATATCTATCTCTTACATATTTTATTTTTTCCTGAACCATTTGAAAGTTAGTTTTAGATACTATTTCCATCTTTAAATACTTCCTTAGCATGCATCTCCAATATATTAAAAAAACAGGTTGAGCAGCCCTTATCAAATACTCCAAATCTGAAATGCTCCAATATCTGAAACTTTTTGATTTCTAACATGGTGCTAAAAAGGTTTTAGATTTTGGAGTATTCATAACTTTGAATTTTGGGATTAGAAATCTTCAAGCAGTAAAGTCTATGCAAATATTCCTCCATCCCCACCAAAAAACCAAAACCCTTTTATTATCCCAAAGGTTTTGAACAAAGAATATTCAACCTGTAATGTTATTACAAATAAGAAAAATAATGATTCTATAATACCACTTAATATAAAGTCTATATTCACTATAACTAATCGATTCCCACCAGTTTTATTTTTATTCTTTTTATTTTCTGTATCCAAACCCACGCATTGAATTTGCTTATTTTTCTAGTGGTTCTGGGTTATGAACTTAGGCATTCTCTACCATGGAGTGAAATCTCCAGCCCTTTTCATTTTTTATTTTGAGACAAGGTTTCACTAAATTGTCCAGGCTAGTCTCAAACTTTAGCTCCTCCTACTTCAGCCTTCCAATCATCTGGGTTTAAAGGGTTGAGTCACCAAGTCCAGCTCTAAGCCTTCTTCTCTATAGAATAGTTCACTTCCTTTATATTTTCTTTAATGAATATGATTTTTTTTTGAAGAGTGTAGGCTAGCCGTATTGTAGAATGTCTTATATTCTAGATGTTTCTGATTGTTTGCAGATTAGACATTTATGTCTCAAATACCACTCACCTGATTCTATACCCTTCCAATTGCATCACATTAGGAGGGACATGATATTGGGCTGTACTTTGACTGACTTTGCTAAATTTGGTAAGTTACTGACACCAGATCTTTTCAATACAGAGGCTTAGTTTTCCTTCCTAAGTACATAACTAAATAATCTGCAGGTGACACATTAAGGTCAGACTAGATTCTTTCTCACTAATTCTTATACTGGTTTGTAATATGGTTTTCTAATCCTATCATTTCAACATTTATTTCCTGGTATTATTCTGTTAAAAACTCCCTTTTCCTTCTATGTTTTTCTTTTTCATTTTTGATCACTTTTTCTTCTGGGTGGTATATTTTAAATGCATTTTTAATTTGGAATTGACACATAATAATTGTACAAATATTTATGGGGTATACTGGATGAATTTTTAAAAATTCAGTATGTTATAATAAATTAATCATTATACTTGGAATGATCAGATTATTCCAAGATTGGCCTGTGTGGGAGCCCTGTCCAGTTGGCTCTTCTATCCTTTGATATTATCCTTAAAGTACAACTTTGCTTTGTGGTACAGGTTCATGTGGTTTTTCTCTGCTCTAGTTCTGGAATTAATTAATCATTTTTCCGAGAAGCCCTGATTTCTTATATTAAAAAGTGGTATTTAGAAAGTTTGAGGTATGTGTAATATATCCTCATTGTAACTGGAGTCTCATGGTTTCCTGCTCATTTTAATGGAAATTTTACACACATATATTTAAATCATGAATTTATACTGATATGACTTTGTACTCTTATTTCCAAATCAAATTTAAAATTACAGATATTTTCCTTAAAATATTTATATCTGTGCCTAGAGTAAAATTTTTAATCCTAATTACATTAACAATTGACTTATTTTATTGTACTATATGTAAAATAATTTTAGATTAAGAATACCAACACTTACAGCAAAGGTACTAACATTTAAGATTTTACTGTGTTTCTCTCGTTTTCAGAATGTATCCCACTAAGATACATTCTCATAGAGCTATGTTCTCATACATATACTCAGAGCTATGTTCAGAAGTAGCTGAGATCACTTTTTTCTCTGGTGGTAATTTTTTAAAATGTATTTTTAATTTTTAATTGACATATATTATGGAATATAGTATGACATTTCAGTACATGTGAGCAGTTTTTAAGATCAGATCAGGGTAACTGGAATGTCCATCACCTCATACATTTTCTGGGTGGTAATATTATCATTTTGTTATGAATTCATTTTCTTCTGATTCCAATCTTGGGGTTAGATTGTTTGTATCTTTAATTTAATTTAATTTTTTGATATGTAAAACATTTACATGATTCAAAAGTCAATTCTATTGTATATTAAACAGTATGGTCAGAGAAGTCTCTTGCTCAACTCTTGCTTATATTCCTTCTACCACATTCCCCTCCATCACCTATCCCCATAAGTGACCATTTTCAGGTGTTTGGGATTTATGCTTCTTGAATTCTCTTTGTAAAAATAATTGTGTGTGTGTGTGTGTGTGTGTGTGTGTGTGTGTGTATCATATGCAATCATTTCCACCTTATATTTCAGGGGCTTTTTTCAAAATCGTGGTTTTCAAGTCCCATTGTCCCATTCACATTAACTAGCTGGCATCCTGTAAAGAAGAGATGTTCTTCTGCCTATTTCCCTCTCTAGAAATCACTCCACTTTTGTTCAGAAAAGTCTGTTTCCACCTCTTTTGTAGCTGAGCGGCATCTATTGTGAGTTCCGTAGTTTTGAAGCCCTCCAATAGAAGGGGCATTCAGTGTGTCTCCTATGCACACTAATTATTCAATGAGATAGTTTATGTTAACAGTTACCAACCTAAAGGGGACTCTGTGAAGGATGAGGGTGCAGGTGAACTCAGGGTGGATATCCAGGGCTGGTCAGGCAAACCTCAAACAAGGTCCTTGTGAATGTGGCCTCTCACCAACTCTTCCAACGTTCTATTGCCCTCTCTTCCTCTACTCTTTTCCCTACCCTACTCTCCTAAACAGCTTCCAGGTAGCTCATTCTTGGTCAAACAGGGAACTCACCAGAGGCCCATCCAATTTCCTAATTGTGCCCTTGGCAGGCTTCTAGCTGATAAAATACTAATAAATCTTTTCTAAGTGTACCCTGTCCAATGGGATGCCCTCTTCCACCACTCAATATATTTTTTTTTAAAGTTTTTTTTTTTTAAAGAGAGAGGGACAGTGAGAGAGACAGAGAAAGAGAGAAACAACTTTATTTGGTTTTTCACATGGCCTTAGATGCTCCAATACTCAGTTGTGTACGTGGTGCTGGGGTTTGAACCCGGGTCCTCGTGCTTGCCAGGCAAGCGCCAAAACCGCTGAGCCACCGCTCCAGCCCCCACTCAATATTTTTAAAGAGAAAATTCAGTGCATTATATAATGTAAAAATGTGCCATGTTAAAGTAGTTTCCTATATTTTTCCATATATTCTCTGAATTACAACTATTTTTACTCAGTAAAGCAATCACTTTGTATATTACATTTAACATCTATGTATCTGAAATCTAATGTATCTATCAAATTAACTATTTTAAATGAAAATTCTATAAACAGGTGAACATGGACTTATTACTTTCAAACAGGGTGGAATACAACATAATATATTCAAATAAAATCTATTCAGTTACTGACTGTTAACCACATGTATTATCTCCATTTCTGAAAAGCAAAGACGAGAACACCCAATGGAAAAATCATGTTGGCAGCTGTAACTGTGCTATCCATTGAGAAAAATGGAATGAAGTGAAGGAAATCCTATCATTAGCAACAATATGGATGAATCTGGAACACATTAAGTGAAATAAGCCAGGCTCAGAAAAATAAATATCACATTATATGCAGAATCTAAAAATGTCCAACTCATAGAAGCAGAAACTACAAAGGCTCCCTGGGGCTGGGTACAGAAGCCTGGTGAGGAAGTGGTCGAAAGGTACAAATTTTCAGTTAGGCTGAAGAAATTCAAGAAATCTTATATATTATGGTGACTAGAGTTAACAATGTATTGTGCATCTGAAATTTACTGAAATTAGATTTTAAGTGTTCTGACTACAAAGAAATAAGAATGTGAGGCAATAGATGTGTGAATTAGCTTGATTTTGCCATTCTACAATGCATACATATTTCAGAACATCACATTGTATCTTGTCAACATATAAAGTTTCTACATTTTGAAAAGTTAAGAGTACCTTTTCTTCAAATAAAAAAGCAAACCCAGTCATTTCTAAGAATTGGTATTGAATATCCATTCAAATTTGGCACTTTAACTTTTTGGGTAAATTAATAAAGTAAAAAAGTGCAATGGATGATTGACAATCTCCTAAGAATTTAAGATGGAGCAAGTGTATATGCTAACAAAATAAATTTATTAACAATCTTGTTGCGTTTTAAAGGATGATTCTTTAAAGTCTGATTGATAAGTAACCTAGCAGTTCCTTGGGTCAAATATCCCTCCCACTAACTTTGTCTGGATGTACCAGGCCAGCTGAGGAGGAGACCAGCACGCAGTAGGTCAGTTACCTTCTTCTCTATCCCACTCCAAGGAAACAAATAACTGCACAGGAACAGAGAAAAAGTTCTCAAAAACATCTATGTGATTATCTTTGGGCCAATGATAAAACAAGAAACTTGGTTTAATTAGCAGCAGGAAGTTTTGCTTTTGACAGGAGCTGATGGTGTTCCTGTCCACAGATAAGCAAGGTGAACAGAGGAGGCTCAGCACGTCTCTCCCTTGGCCACTCTGAAATCATGGCAACCACCCTCTGCTGAGTTCTCCAAAACAGGGATGCTTTCTCCATTTACCGTTCAACCCTGAGATCTTTGAATGAATGACTCACAGAAATAATTTATACTCAGCAAATTTCAGAAAGGCATTTTCTAAAAATTTGGCTGAAAGAGGCCAGTAACTGTTTCTTATTAACTAAGTGGCTTTTAACTGGTAGTGGTTTAACATTTATGTGTGTTATAAATTTTTAGAGTACTCATAGTTGTATGCCATCCCTGGAGATTCTGGATAGGACTGGGGTGAAGTCTGAATCTATATTACAAGCAAAATCAAAACCAAAATGGCCTTCCAGGAGCTTCTGATACATACCCCTTCATTTTAAGAAAATTAGATTTCATCCATTAAACTGGTTATAGTGAAAACAAGAGAATTTCATAATAATGGCCATCAACTTACTGGTATTTACTCTGAAATCATCTGCTGCTGACTGAATTTAAATAAATTGAGCATTACTCATTGTCTTGCCATGGCTAAACGAAAACAATATATGGAACCTATCATGTTTTGAGGCTAGTATTTAAGATGGAGAACTTCAATATCATGGTAACGTGATGCTTGTTATATACAGGAAGCCTGTGGTACCTGCTTCATTATAGAACACCGTTACTCATTTAAATCTTTCCTACAGAGTTGGATTCAAAATTATGGGTTGGTTCAGTGTTACAGAGTGCAGAAGAATGTAGACTGCTGCTACAATATAGCATGAACAATTCCAGCTGTGCACATCCTTTGCACAAAGTGTGGGAGGATCCTTCCCTGTGACTACCCAGCATTCAAATTTTATGCAGAATCATGGCTAGCCTCATGCTGAATTACATGCCTCTGGATTTTGTTTAAATTTTGTTTTACCTTTGCAAAACGAGACCCTCTACTAAATATTTCCTTCCTATAGCTCCCTAAATATCTGTGAAATAATTAATGTAAGCAAGTTTAATTTATTTTTCAAATATAAGTACATAACTGTTTCCAACAGTTTCTTCTGTTTATGGCATGAAATATATATTTTGGCTCAGAAAAGAAAAAGGTTGTGCGCTTTTAAGAATGATTCGAAAGAAAGAGAAAAACAATAGCATTTGAAATTGCTATCAGCAAACAAGTCTTCAAAAGGCTAATGGAATAAGCATGACTTATCACTTGGTGTACACAGTAGGGCTACTCTTCTAGGGTAAGGCAGCTCAAAGAAGGTGCACATCACGGCAGCTGAACCAAAGGCTCTGCACTCTGGGGGGCGGTGCATGGGAAACATTCTGTGCTGGGTACTGAGGAGGTTTCTCAGTCCTGTGCAAATAGACCCTGCCTCTGTCATTTCTCTAGCACAGCTGCCTTGCTTCAACTGTTTTGTACCCAAGGTCCTGTAAATTTCACCTCTTATTCATGTACACTCTTCTCCATCCCCATTTGTTGCCTTTGAGACCTCGCTCTTCTTCATTTGTCTGCCTACAGGTACCTCCAAAGTCACACTGTCTCCACTCCAAACTGCTTTCTACCTTTTCATTGAGAACATTCTGAAGACATAAATCTGACCTTTTCACGCCTTTACTTAAAACCAACACAGTGCATACCCCTTATCCATAGTGCATACCTTCCAAGATTCCAAGTGGATTCCCCAAAACACAGATGCTACGAACTCCATAAATACTACTTTTCCCTATACATTTATATCTGTGATAAAGTGACTAAAAGATGGGTAGCATATACAGTTTGGATACTGTGGGATGAGAAAGATGGTACAGGGAAATTCCTGTTCAAAGATTCACTATTCTTGATCTATTCTATCTTGGGGGACAGGAAGAAGACAGGGATAGAAGATAGGTCTTCAGAGACCTGCATAAACCAAAAAAAAAAAAAATGCAGAATAGATAGACTCTGCTCATGAAGTCCAGTGGCATCTGGCACTTGCTTTTCACCTTTATATCTGGACTGGGGACAGCCTGGAGACCAGGTGTATAGTTAATGAAGATGAAAATGAAGGTGCAGGCAAGACATAATACACTTAGGTTACTCGCTTGTTTTCAATCTTCCTGAACTGAGAGCTCCATGAGGAAGGTGACCTTGTCCATTCTGATTCTTCCCAGCTTAAGCACAGTGCCTGGAATGTGGCAGGCAGTCAATACTCATATTCCCATTGAATGGATGAAAGGCAGCCTCTACAGAGGTGCTACAGGATGAACTTAGGCACAGAGAGGCATACAAAGCAGGAAAAAGCAACCAGGAAACCTCTACTAAAAGCAAACTTTAAAAAAGATATTTTAGGACAAATAATCCAAAATGTTCCTTTACACCATCATTTCTGTGCAATTTTCCTTCCCTTATTTTTAAACTCTCATACTTGATTATGAGCAACGATTCTGATAAGAAAATCACAATGCCACATCTTTAGAAATAATATTAAAAATTAGCATTCAAGCCATATCAGAATTTAGCCATATTTAAAGGACTTACTGAACTTTAAAAATTTCTATCAAGTTACTCATTTTAGAACACTCACTTTTCATGTTTAAAACAATTCGGAGGATATAGTTTAAAATCCAATAAAATAATTTTGTTTTTTGAAAGAAATGCAAATTTACTACATTGTAGGGACTGTGTGATAACAAAGTTAAACTTCCTGATGAAGCTGAGTCTGCAGGGATGATTTATTAATATTATACTGTGAAATATGACCTGTGGATATGGTAAGATGTTTGTGACACACTGCATGGAAAAGAATGAGTTACAGTACAGCGCATGAGTATCTACTGAAAAGGAATTGTCTTTACAATGGCCATGCAGACAGACACACGAGTGCACCCCGTGGCAATGCCTAAATAGAATAGCCTCAGAACTAGGGGGCGGGAGAAGATACTACACCCTTTTAGTGTTTTCATCTTTCTGCTGTGATTGAAGATGTTGTAATACACATGTATTAGCTTTCCAAAGACAAGAAAGCTACCAAAGCTATCATTTAATCAAAGTGACTTCACAGCTACAGAATGTACTTTTGAGTGTAACAGTTTTCAAATAAGAACCGTACTGCTTTTTAAAAATAGACCTGCAGCTCCATGATAGAATGTGTGCTTAGCATGGGCAAGGCCCTGGGTTTGAACCCTAGCAACTAGGGGGAAAGGGTGGAATTCTCTATTTGGGCCAATTTTGAGTGAGGGACAAACATCTGTAAATCTCAAAAGTCTCTTAGGTGCTTCTGACTTGGAAGTAAGTTTGGCAACAAGGAAATTTAAGAGAAAAGCTCTTATTACTGGTACAATATCCAAACCAGGCTTCTTCATGCTGTAGTTTGATGACTGTCTCCAGATGCCCCTGTGTTGAAGGTGTGGCCCCCTAGTCCAAGGTGCTATTGAAGGTGGTGAAACCCTTAGGACGTGAGGTCTCGAGGAAAGAAGTTAGGTCAATGGAATGTTGCTGAAGACGATATTGGGAGCCCAGCTCCCAGTGTGGTCTTTGCTTCGTGGCCTCTATGAGGTGAGCAGCTGGCTTTACCTGGTACGCACACCATGATGTTCTCTTTTCCCACAGGCCCAAAAGTGATGGAGCCAAGCGACCGTGGGCTGAAATCTTTAAAACTGTGAGCAAAAAAGCCCCTTGTCCTGTCTAAAAATTGACTGTCACAGGTATTCTGGTCACAGTGATAGAAAGCTGAGTAACATACTTTAATTTGAACATATTTTAAATGTACTGAAGTTTAGCCAAGGAATGTCTTGACTACCTTAAAAAATAAGGAACACCAAAAGACATAGCAACACCTAATCTAGGGGAACCATAGACATGTGGAGGGGAAGGGAGAGGGGAGAAGAGGCAGGAGAGAGAGGGAGGGGGATAGGGAGCGATCTAGGGAGACAGTCAACAATGTAGCACACTCTTTACCCCCCCCTTGAGAAGTCAAATAATACTTATGTAATCATTTAATTCTGAAAAATTTACAATCATATATATATGTATATGCACATTTATTATATACACATTTATATCTTATAGGGGTATAATATAGAAGAATCCAGAGACCAGGGTGTAGGTGATGTGGGAGTATCTATGGTTTAAGATCAAGTGCATATCATATTGTTACTTTATACATATTTAAGATTGTACAACTCAACTCATTAATAAAAAATCAAGAAAAAAGTAAGAAACATAAAACTCTTTACTATATTCAGCATCCATATGTCTACTCATACCCCTATTCAATTCTGCTCCACATTGAACAATGTGATGGGTTCTAGGACACTTCCTTTCACAACATAAAAATGGCACAGGAAGAAAAATGGTTAGAATAAGAACTGAAAATCTCAGGCAGCTCCTGAGATGAGCCAGCAACTTAGTGAAATTAAAACCCCCAAACGAATACTATTCATTTTCATTTGAAAACTGTACCAAGGTATTTAAAGGACCTGGCTCCTTCTGAGTTTCAGTTTTTCCCTTTAAAGAAGTGTTAAAAGGCTGATGTTTTGAGATGCCCAAGAGCAGAGAACTGTCTTTGCACTGTTGCCAGCACTAATGCACAAAGTGGATTCTGAACCAGTAACGCAGCAAAACCAGATGCAGGTACATCCTTCCTCAAGGGTCCTCAACCTGTCTGACTCTTGAGTCAGCTGCTATGCAAGGCCCATACATCTTCCAGTGAGGCTTGGCCCAGCTCCTGCACTCCCATTCACACTGTCTTCTGCAGTCTCTTTTGCACATCTTAGGAGTACAGCTAAGTTTCATTTAACCACAGGAGCTGAACTTGAGTCAATCACAGGCAACCAACTGATCAAACTGTGTTCAAATAATGCAAACTGAGCTGTAACCAGTCAAGATGTTTCTCTGCCTCACTTGTACATTCCAAATATAAATGCTGCCTGTTCTCTTTGTGGGGGAGAGCTCTCTGAACCTCTGCTGTCTCATTCACAAATTGTAAACCTTTGCTCAGTGAAACTTTGCTAAATTTAATTTGTTTAAAATTACTTTGGCAGTAGGTTCCCAAAAATAAGGTGAATGAATGAATAAACAAAGGCCACAGAAAGCTTTGTAGAGAACTGCTAAAGAAACTCCTTATTTCATTGGTTTGATGATGGGCTGAGAAATTATACAGTGAGAGTCTTAAGAGGTGCTTTTTGACGCTTGATTTGCAGGATATCACTTGAATGAGTAATAAGAAAACCTAATTCCTTCAGAAGGGCAGAAGAAAAACTGGTTGACAGGAAAAACTGTAAAAGTAAGTGAAGAAAAATTAAATCGGTGCATATTTTTAAAAGAGCAGGGAAAAAAGGGTGTTATAGTTTGGATCTTGAATGTTCCCCTAGGGCCCATTTGTAAAAGGTTTAGTCCTCAGTTTGGTGCTATTGGGAGGTAGTAGAACCTTTAAGATGCGGGCCTTATAGAAGAAAATTAGGTCACTGGAGGTGTACCCCCATAGGGAATAGTGGGACCTTGGCAAATTCTCTCTTTGCTTCCTAACTGCCCTGAGGGTGACCAGTCCTCTGACATGTGCTCAAGCCATGATGTACCGTGTGGCCCAAATAAACCTGGCCAAGCAGCCATGGACCAAAATCTCAAACTGTAAGCCAAAAAAGTTTTCTTTTTCTATGTCCATTATCTCAGGTATTTTGTTATAGTGATGGAAAGCAGACTAACACAACGGGTAAAATGGAAAAGAAGCAGATTTATTTCTGTTAATCTAACCCACATATAATTATGACTAACACTGTCAACAAGGCTTTCAAGTCACAGTGAAGGATATTATTCTTTTTCTAAGACAAAGAATTTTTTTCATCTGTTTTTTAATTTTTCCTCCACTTAGTGGGGATTGAACCTGGGTCCTCACACATGCCAGGCAAGTGCTCTACTGCTGAGCCACCTCTCCAACCCCATGGAGGACATTATTAATGAAGTCTGTATGGATTTAGAAGACTGACAGACAATTAGAGTTTTTGCTTATTACTAAGTCTGCCTTCCCTTTCAGAACGTGACTGACCTTGATCCTTTTTCCCTGTCTGGCTGTTGGTGTTTTGCTAATCAGAGTAATCATGAAAGAGTAACCACTGGGTACTCTGTACCTTTTTTTCACATGACCTTTCTTTCATCAGTCATTTGGACATTAAAAATATGTCACAAATTACTGCCTGTTGGTTTCTTTTATTAACAGAGCACTTTGGGGTGAGGCCAATGATCAATAGCAATGTTCTATATAATGGGAGTACTGAATCCTAAATACATATTTTTTTTTCAAACAGTGAACTGCTGAATGAAGACAAATCATGTAGTCTGTGTTTATGCAGCATGAATAATTATGGGAATTAAAGAAGTGGAAGGAACCTCAAAAGTACCAGATCCAACTCCCTGCCTCCAGGCACATCACTCTGAAATCACTGAAGATAGATGCTTATTCGACCTATTTTTAGAGACTGCAATAGACAGAACACACAGGCTCCCTTGTTAGCTTGTTTCCAAAAAGAACTTCTTGATTTTGTGTAACTGTACTCTCTCTTTCTCTCTTTATTATACTTCCATATAATAAGCAATTAGTTGCTCAAAATACTGAGTTTCCCCTCAGGAAACTTTTAACAATATAAGCTCATCCATTTTTAAATTTCCCAATTTGACCCTGG
This sequence comes from Aplodontia rufa, assembly GCA_004027875.1. NCBI lineage: Eukaryota > Metazoa > Chordata > Mammalia > Rodentia > Aplodontiidae > Aplodontia > Aplodontia rufa. The sequence continues at coordinate 3,803 of PVKS010025647.1, read as the reverse complement.
ATGGACTAATTTTTAATTTTTAATAGGTTGTGAATATTTCTTCTTTTATTTAATATGCAAAGTCCTTAATGTTTAAAATGCTGCCTCCCCCCTTTTATAGTCAGAAGAATGCATGCTTGTCCTTTAGTCTTCAGCATCTGAGGAATGAGAAGCAAGTAAGAAACAGTAGCAAGGGGAGGGACAGCTCACAAATACATGTTTTCCATCTTCAGTGAGCAAAACCAATTCTCTGCCTGAGAGACAATCCCCATGCTAAAACATGTACTGTTTCAAAAGAAATCCTTGCAATTCTAATTCTAAATTATATCCAACCAACAAAATTACCTTTGAGTCAAACTGACCTCCTCAATTGACTCAGTAGGCTAAGTGAGTCCACCTTCCAGAAGGCTCTTTCATTCATAGGAGCTGAGTATTACCAGTTAAGAGATCTTGGCACTAAGCTTGGCCTAAGAAGTTCAGAGATGAAAACCTTAAAGCACAAAATTTATACACTGTCTAATTAAACTCCTAGTTGTAAATGCTGCAAGTTGGGAAGCAGGCATTTATAGATTTCTAATGTGATTATACTATAGCACTGATGCATTAAAGATTGCAAATTCTGGAAACAAAACAAAAATAAAAACGAAGTTATTACACATGGAAGTTTCCATAGAAATTTTACAGTCCACTCCCTACATTTTCCCTAAAACTTCAAATATATAGCTTTTATCTTGAATTCCTTCCACTTGTGGAAGAGTATTTATTAATTCCTGTTGTAGGAATTTTTGTTGTTGTTATTTTTTTTTAAAGCACAAACATCATTTCTCTGGACTACTGCAGGTCACTGAGAAGCCAAATAATAATATTGCACATTAATTTTTCTCGACTATGGTATAACGACCATAATTAGCAGCAAATCCTTTTGCTCTATTTGCATGTGCTGAATTTTCCTTAATTACTCTGCAGTCTAATTATGGAGCTCAATCTAGAGAACTCACAAAAGGCAGTGAGGCAGAAAGCAGAAGACAGGGCCTTCCACTGCCTAGATTTAGTGCTCTGGAGTCCTATAGCAAACCAGTTGGAACAGACTCTATTTGTGAGGGCATTAGCATGTAAACAGTGTCAGAGAGAAGACACATGGCGCCAACCGGCCATGCTAATGGAAAGTGATATTGAGTTTACTAATTCAGATAAGGGTGCACAGATTGCCTTTTCTCCAAAGCACAGGGACTGTCAGAGAAACAAATGCGTGGCCCATGTTGCAATTAATTTGATTCTTGTTCTTTTAAGGCTGTACTTGTAGATTTAATTAAAGCTTTCACACACTGGGCACATTCAGGAAGGATGTGATTTTAATGGTTTCTTATGAATGAAAGTAGCAATGGAAGGTATGATTCAAACAGTATCAGGCCATCATAAAACAAAGATATTTTTAATAAGAAAGTATGTTCATTCTTACTCAGGTAGCAAGTCATTTTTTATTTTAATAAGAGGCAGCAAACTGCACTTTCTCCAGAGGTATTTCTTCTTTCTGCTTACTGCATTATGGAGGCTAAATACTCCTCCACACTCTGTTATACTGTGCTTATACTATTTAGTTTATAATTTCTTCCATCAATTAACTATAGTGTTGGATCAATTTTTTTTTTTTTGGCAGTACTGGGGATTGAACCCAGGGGTTCATGGATGCTCTACCACTGAGCTCCATCCTCAGCTTTCTTATTTTTTTATTTTGAGACAGGGTCTTGCTAAATTGCTGAGGCTGACCTAGAACTGGAGATCCTCCTGCTTCAGTCTCCTGTGTTCCTGGAATTATAGATGTGTGCCACAACACCCCGATTTTATTCTTATGCTGTGAAACCCCAAATCCATCTGTCTTTGCTTTGATCTTTGGGTTTACTTCCAAAATCATACTTAAACTTTTTATTCACTTTATCAATGGCCTAATATCCTTTGCAGTCTTTCCTGAACTGCCTTACTTATATTACTCAGCATATGCACTAACAGGAAATGAACAAAGCTGGGGGCTCTATTTTAAGTGTAATAGAATATGAAAATATTAACCATTAATAAAGATAATATTCACTTTAACAGCACATATATAATTTTCACCTGTTTTGCATTTTTCATACCTGAGAATTTTAGCAAATTGCTACCATCTCCTTGCAGTTTTCCTGATTCTTCCAGCTAAAAGCAAATTTTCTTTCTGAGCTGGCAGAGCCTTTACCTGTACATCTTACAGTGTTTTGACATTTTTCACCCTCAAATCGTCTTTATGGACATGGCTTGTATCAAGCTAGACCATAATACTTTCAAGATCTGGTCTGATATTTGTTGTCCCTGCAGCACAGAGCTTAATGCCTTGAAGAATTAGGCATCTCAAACATTCACTGAATGAATCAATGTATTTCTCCACCACTCCTAATCCCTGAACTGAACAAAGTCCTTTATTAAAAACGATGAAACCTTAAATATATCACAAATGAAGAAAGATTGGTGGGAATACCCATATGCATGCCAAGCCTGGTTTTATGCATTATCAGAGTCTGGTACAATTAATAACAGTGCTGGATTAGTTAGGTGATCCACCACCCATCTGATACTATACCAAAAGGTGTTTGTCATGGGATGGGCTCAGAGCACCAGTGGAAATCAGCACCACAGAAGCAGGTTCCCTTGAAATTTTTCTGCTGCTTCAGATGTGCTCTCCTGAGAAGTAGGAATACTTTTGATTTTGTGTTTAAATATTCAATATTCTATGGTCCAGAAGGTTCCTCACAGCTAGGATCCTGAAGTACAGGTAAATATCTGTGGCTGGCCCAACCTCTGGGGCAGAGGATCTTAAATATCAGTAAGGACCACAATCATGCAGGGAATGTTTCTTTGTGAAATAGTTACTGTTGTAAGTACTCCAGGTGATTTTGAGGCACAGGGTCGCGGGACACTATGAGGAACACACTTCTGTCTAGCACAAAGATGAATTTCCTTGTGTTGGAGACATACCTACTAATGAGCTATGAATAGCAGCAAGACATCAAAATTATGCTGGGAAGATCTACACCTCCAATGGGTTTCAGGGATGGGTTAGTCTATTAGGCAAAAAAGGTCAAAACTTGAAATGTTACACAGGAGAAGCCAGGTTTATTTGTACCACTTGTCATCTTTCATCTATCATATAAATCTTAGTGGCAAGAGGGCAAATGTCTGAAAATTTATTGATCAATCCTTTCATTATAAATTCAAGGTGGTGGAAAGATGTGCATGATACTGGGGCAATATTAAGTCCTTATTACTGTAAAGGGAGTAGCTGAGGGTCCAAAGCAGGTGCCTTAGAGAATGCAATTAATAGGTTTCAAACTTCATTTGGAGCCATCATGTGAACTACCACACAAGAAATAAGCTTTATTAATTTAAGGCTGCCCATTTGAGAGGCTGGAGTGCATGTCATAGAAATTAACAAATCAAATAACTGAACAAGAATTCTCACAGAAGGAATCCAAGTGTCACATTATCTAACTTCTTCATTTGTTGTAAAGATCAGAGCTTGCCATGACTGAATTATATATTACCAGTGCTAAAGAAATTTAAGCATTATCTGGTGGTCTTTGAATTGATCAATCGGGCATCCAGAGACTTGCCAAAGGGCTGACTTAATGGCTCTGCTGTAACTAAACCCCAGGCCCTTGGACACAGCCCAAGGCCTGCACTTCCAAACTAGGATTAGCTTAATCTTTTTTCAGAAGTATCTTCTTCCACCAGTATTCTCTCACAGTTAACTACTGTCTTATAAAATAGGCACAAATAAAAATGTATAGCGCAGGGAC
>PVKS010025646.1:0-29596 GCA_004027875.1 Aplodontia rufa | reverse complement strand
GCACACTAACACACTGTTGGTGGAGCTGCAGACTGGTACAGCCCCTCTGGAAAGCAGTGTGGAGAATCCTTAAGAAATTAGGGATGACTCCACCATACGACCCTGCTATTCCACTCCTGGGAATCTTTCCAGGGGACTTAGAATCAGCACATTACAGTGACACAGCAATATCTATGTTCATAGCAGCACAATTTACTATTGCTAGGCTATGGAAACAACCCAGATGTCCCTCACTGGATGAATGGATCCAAAAACTGTGGTACATATATACCATGGAGTTCTACTCAGTAATTAGACACAATGATATTGCAGCCTTTGAAGGTAAATGGATGGCTATGGAAGAAATCATGCTGAGTAAAATCAGCTTAATCTAGAGAACCAAGGGTTGAATGTCTCCACTCATCTGTGGAGGCTGGAGCTGGACCCTGGCCATTGAGAAAGGAGGTCTATTATCATGTGTTAAATCCAGATAAGGTGTAATGTTATACAGCCTAATACTTTTTTAGAGATATTGTGGGTAAGGGAAGGGAGGGATATGGGTGGGAAATTGGTGGGGGGCACTCCTGGGGGTAAATCTAGTATCCAGAAACTATATGCATTTTATATTATTTTGTTAAAAATTTGTATGGTTGTTCAAAAGAAATAAAAATAAAAATATAAAAAAATTTAAAAAAATAGCTTCTTAATTGACCTCACCCTTCAGTGTTGCAAAGAGAGAAGTGAAGATTTCTATAGTCCCATCTTTCTCACAAACTTATTCATTCTATGAAAAGTAAATAAACTTAGAGATAATTAAAAAAAAAAAGAGTTCCATCAGACAGTGCGTGAGAAAGCTTTGAAAGCTGTGCAGCTGGGAACAGGAGCTGCAGGGCTCCTGCTAGACCATGTGACACCTTCGGGTGCTGTGGAAAAGGCCCTGGTGGACCCAAATCTGCAGTTGAGTTCGTGGCTTCGTGAGTTGAGCTTGATCATGTTTCAGCCCCACTTGTGTTCTGTCCAGACATCCCAGGGCACTGTCTGCATACGGGTTGTGGCAGTTGGGTGGGTCAAGGCCAATTCTTAGAGAGGAGCTTGTCTTGACCCTCTGTGCCTCCTGTGGCCCCTTCCGCCACACCCTGCGTCTCTACCAAAGTTCTTTACAGGCTGCTGCATCCTTGCATGAGTGGGCGTCTCTGGTTTCCTTGCGGCTTCCAATGCTCTGGGTGCTCTTGGTGACCTCCTACTCAGACTCATCTTGAGCAAGTGTCCTGACTTGAGCATTTTCCCTTTGTGTCCCCCCTCCACCCCCACCTGAGCCCACATTGCTAGTCTACCCGTGCCACAATGACCTGTTCTGTTCTGTCTCTTCTGCTACATTTGGACACACACGAGGAAACAGAGGCCCAGAGTTTGGACCACCTTGAACCCTGGATAAGTCCATCTGCAGCATGAGCGCCTGCGAACACAGCACAGTGCCTTGTAAGGAGAGGTCCAGACCGTGGAGCTGCCCAAGGACAGACAGAGAGCGCAAGTCATCGTCTCCTGTACCCAGTATGCGTGATTGGTAGGTGCTTGTAAGTGTCTGTTGACTAATCCCCTGACTGAGCTTCAGCAGAAAGAGGTTGGGAATGCAGGGACTGTCGTTTAAATTTGTTACCTATGCCTGAAACACACATTCCTTAACCTTGTATAAAAAGAAATCATTGCAGCTTGGGCTGAAGGTCACTGCGTCTGACCCACCCAGTGCAAGGATCTTCACAGAGGGGTCTGTTCTTTCCAGTGGATCAGTCTCTGCCTGTGTTGCTTTTAGAATACATAGTGACTGCAGAGCAGGAAAGATTTAACATAAAAATTTATTTTTCAGCTGCTATGCAGTGTGATGTGGTTGGTAGCGGACTCTACACAGTTGCCCTAGGAAGCATCTTGGGTTCTGAACCCAAAAGACTTGTGACTATGTGAGTCCCTCCTCCCCTGCCTCTAGCCTGTGGCAGTAAGATTGAGTGGGACATTTGGTCCCCACATAGCTCCTCAGCTGAAAGAAGAAAATACTTATTCTTTGCATATTCCAACAATCTGAACTCAGTCACATGGTCCTTAAATAACAGCAAGAGACACTGGGAAATGTACCCCGTGAGCACCTAGCAGAAACTGTCACCGTGGGCCTGTGTTTCAAGAGAATATATATTGTACAACATGATAGCGAGGCGAGGTAATAGTTGAATGAAGCTGGTTTGTGTCATGGGAGAAGAGATGTTCCCAGTGAAGGGTCCAAGGAGTTCCCAGAAGAGAGGGGGCTCTCATCTCAGGATCAATGGGGTTCTTGGCATACATGATGGAAAAGATTTTCAGCAAGAGCCAGACGGAGGCATAGATAAAGGTTTATTTGGGAAGGTAGAGACACGTTCAAGAGAGAATGTGGGCTGTCTGGAGTGAGCGGCCCTAACATGAGCTGGGGGTCCAATATTTATAGAAGGGCTGTATCAGCAGCCAGTCTGGAGGCGGATCCAGGGGGGAGCCTGGAAATTTTTGCACCAGTGTTCCCTGTGCTCGGGTACTTCCCTCGCTTTACAAGGGCATGGGTGAAGGGCAGGGGATTTTCAGCTGGGCTTGCTACATCTCAATGGCTTGTGAGCACTTCCTTTAAGATTCAGTATTTCTCTCTTTATCCTAAATCTCTATCTCAGTTGAATCTGAGATATCTATTATTATGGCTTGAGAATAAGCAGAGCTTACTGATGGTTAGATGTGGGCGTAAGGGACAAAGGAGACCAACAATAATTCTTAAATTTTTGGTTCTTACAATCTAGAGGGTTGGTGATGTTTGATACTGGACGGAGCCCAAAGGAGACATGGGGCCGGTAAAGATTGTTGGTCTTGGAGGAAGGCTTTTATTTTTTTCATTGTTAATTTTTTTTTTGGACCAGGGATTGAACCCAGGGGTGCTTAACCACTGAGCCACATCCCCAGCCCCTTTTACTTTTTCTTTTGAGACAGGGTCTTGCTAAGTTGATTAGGGCCTTGCTAAGTGGCTGAGGCTGGCTTTGAATTTGTGATCCCTGGCGGCCGCAGCCTCCTGAGTTTCTGGGATGACAGGTGTGTGCATCACCAGACTTTGTTGTTAAAATTTGGACGCCTATTAAATATTCACATGGACAGGTTTGCAGGTGAGAACAGAGCATACACATTTTGGAGACAGGGGCGTATGGATGATATTTAGTGCCATGAGACTGAGAGCAACCAGAGAGGAAGAGCGTGCAGACCGAAAAGCATGGGAAGCCCCTGAGCCCTGCGATACACCTATATTCAGAGATGGAACAGAAAAGAAGTCTGTGACAGAGAAAGGACCTCCAGTTGTGGGGATGGAAAACTAGATAAATGTATGAACGTCATTTCTGTGGGGAGATGCTGTAAAAAATAAATTGGAGCCTCCATGTGCTGAAGACCACTCAGAAAGTGAGCAAGAGGGGACTATTAGATTTGGCACTGTGGAAATTAGGCTCTCAGTGGAACCAGTGTCCCCACCTGGTGGGAATAGGATCCAACTGGATGAGTTATGGGAGAATGTGAGTTGATGGGGGATACAAACTTCAGATGTAGATTCTTTTTTTATGATTAAATAGAATGGTAAGTAATGATAGGTCATTAACCCTGGTGGTCTCTGAGATGTGGGGATGAGCTCATTCTTGTAAAGTCGGCATTTTTTCTCTGGTATGTGAACACATTAAATCTCTATTCTGTTGCCATATTTACCAGCTAATAACTAGATATAGATTTATTCCTTTAAAGCATAGAACTAAAAGTGGAATAGTGATTCCTAGGGAATGGGAAGGATTTGGGTGGGTGCAAAAGTGAGAGAAAGCGTGTTTGAATCTAATCAATGCATGCCAAACGCATGATGGAAATATTGCGCTTAATCCCATTAAATGGTACAATTAATATGTGTTAATTAAAAAAAGCATAGCTCGAACAGATGACTCGGGCAACTAAAGGTCAGTGTGTGTTTTCAGGAATGCCCCTGACACATGGGGGGATGGCTTTAATCCTGCATAGGCTGTATTTCCTGCTCACGCAAAATGTCATCGTCAGCCACCAGCGAGAAAGATTAGGGCACTTAAGTGCCCTTTTTTCTACATTTTTTATTGATGCATTATGGTTGTACATAGTGATGGGGCTTGTTGTTATATATTCACACATGCACACAAAATAACAATATAACTTGCCTGGATCCCTCTGCAGCTCTTTCCCCGTCCTTCACCTCCTTCTACCCTCTGGTCCCTTCTACTCATCTCCGTTTGATTTTTTTTTTTTACTTTTACAGTTTTTATTGATTGTGTGGGAATTCTTTAGTATCTTAGAGGTGCAAAATGAGCTTTTTAAAATCCCCCGTTATCTCTCCTGTCTTCTCTCTCCTCTCCCATTCTCCTTCCTCTACTCTGTGAGATTTCCTGTGGCCTGTCTGTTGATTTGTATTTGATTGTTTCTTTATGTAATATTTTCCTTCCCTCCCCGTTTGTTTTCTTTTACTCTAGCTTCCACATATGAGAGAAAACATTCACATTTTGAGTTTCTGAGTTTACTAATTTCACTTAGCATGAGATTCTACCTTTCCATCCATTTACTGGCAAATGCCACAATTTCATTCTTTTTTTAAAAAACATTTTTTATTTAGTATTTCATGCAGTTTTCATTGCTCTGAGACTTTGTTGCGTACGTGGTGCTGGGTTTTGAACTTGCCTATTCATGCATGCCGGGCAAGCTCCGTAACAGCCAAGCCACCACCCCAGCCCCCAAGCTCATTCTTTTTAATAGCTGAGTAGAACTCCATTGTACATATACACCACAATTTCTTTCTTTCTTTTTAAAGAGAGAAGTGGGAAGGAAAGAAAGAGAGAGAGGGGGGGGAGAGGGGGGAGAGAGAGAGAGAGAGAAAGAGAGAAAGAATCAGTTTTATTTTTTCATCTGGCCTTTGTTTCTCTGACACTCAGTTGTGTATGTGGTCCTGGGATTTGAACCCAGGTCCTTGTTCATGTCAGGCAAGCACTCTAACTGCTGAACCACCACTCCAGCACCCAACACCACAATTGAATGTCTTGTTTTTCGAAGTGTCTGTTCATTTCTCAATTATATTGTTTTCTTCCTTTATCACCACCCACATTCATGACTTTTTAAGTTGTATTATAATCTATCATGCCAGCTAGTTAAGTAACATTCTGTTTTTTAACCTGGAGCCTATTATTGGGCATTCTGAATAATTCACAATTTAGAAAGTATACATAACTTCATCTTCAAATTGTACCCTGATGGGGTAAGTAATTTTTTTAATTAAAAAAATTTTTAATTAAGGAGTTGAGTTGTCAGACAATCATAAATGCTTATAAAGTGACAATATAATATGCATTTGGTCTTAAATCATATAGTTTCCCCCACAGTGCCTACTCCCCAGTCTCTTTATTCTTCTATATTACACCCCTGTAAGAGATATACATGTCTATCAATCTATCTATCTATATATAATTGAATTTTTCAGAATTAAATGATAGTATAAGTATCCTTTGATTTCTCAGGGGGTTAAAGCATATGCTGCATTGTGGATTGTCTCCCTAAATCCCTCCCTATCCTTCCAACCTCTCCCATCCTCCACCTCTTCCTTCCTTGCTTCCCCACCTATGCATCTGTCAGAGGAGTTAGAATCAGCACATTACAGTGACACAGAAAAATCAGTGTTCATAGCAGCTCAATTTATAATAGCTAAATTATGGAATCAACCTAGATGCCCCTCACTGGATGAATGGATCAAAAAACTCTGGTATGTATGTATGTATACGTATACATACCATGGAGTTCTACTCAGCAATTAGAAACACTGATATTGCAGACTTTTAAGGTAAATGGATGGCAATGGAAGAATCATGGTGAGCGAAGTTAGCCAAACCCAGAGAGTCAAGGGTTGAATGTTTTCCCTTGACTCGAGCTAAACCCAGGCTTGGGGGAAAGGTAGTCAAACTCATATATTAGACCCACCAAAGGCATAGCAACATATAATCTAGGGGAACCATAGAGAAGTAGTTATTTCTTTAAATAAGAATCTTAAAAACAAAATTATGCAATTGATATATGATTAGAGATATTACCAGGTTGTAGAATATTGGTAGCATTTGTTTCTGTAGCACATCTCTGAATTGTTCCTTGGAATTATTGAATGACATATAATCCTCTCACCTATTATAAATACACCTCTGATAATATTTTATATTTGAGTTATGCTTCCAATTTAAATAGAAAATATTACAAGTCCATGATTTTCACCACACTGATATCATGATTAGGTGAATTTCCATATCTGAATTACTGTTTAAATTTGGTGTTTTTAGGAAATGCATATCATATTGTTACTTTATATGCATTTATGATTGTACAATAACTCAACTCCTTAATTAAAAAACTTGGTGTTTTGACCAAACAACATTTTATTCAGAAAGTCATGACATCAGAGCTATCTACAGAAATGTTTAAAGTCTTTCAAAGATGGAGCAGTGCAGAGTGGTACTTAACAGAATCCATATGAAGAACATCTTTCTTAGGAGAGATTGAGAAGAAGATTTGAACTTTTCAAAAACCAATCCTCAAACCATTGGGACAAATTTGCTATAATGGTTTAAAGATCATTAGATTACATTTTGGCACTTTTAGAATCTTATCACCTAATTTTTAATTTCAGAAAGAAGATTTTTTTACAACTGGGTTAAGGTAATTGAAACACTTTTATTGTGATAAAATATATATAACATCAACATCTACCATGTTGACCGTTATTTCAGTGTACGGTCGAGTGGCATTAATTTCATCCATGTTACTGTGAGACAGTTACCACCATTCATCTCCAACACTTTTTATTCTTACTGAACTAAAATTCTGCATCCATCAAATAAAAATTCCCACTGCCTACTTTCTTGGTTCTCTGGAAAGCCATTTTGTTTTCTGTATCTATCAATTTGATTACTTCAATTTCCACCTTCTTTAAGTAGATTTATTCGGTATTTGTTCTTTTGTGACTGACTCACTTCACCGAGTACAGAAACTTGGGGGCTAGGCTGTGTTTCATCATCTGCTAATTTTCTTCCATTTTAAAAGTGAATAACATTCCAGTGTATGTAGAGGACACCTTTTGTTTATGCATTCTTATGGTTATAGGCATTTTTTTTGCCTTTGAATATTGTAAACCATGGTTCATGAGTGTTGGTGTAGAAATCACTGTGTGACTCGCTCACTGCATGTAGTACTTTTAGGTGTTTGCTGAATCATGTGATAGTTTATGGTAGTAAATGTTTACATATCTTGTTGGGAAAAATATGCATAACTGAGACAATGCACTCACCGAAAAGCATTGAAACTATGATATCTAAAAATGGTATGGAATAACCCAGGTCATGAGATGTAAGTCCTACCTCACAGGCCCTTTTTGAGGACACACTGAGAAACATGATACGCTGGTGAGATCTCAGAAAAGCATAGAATTTAAATTTCTTTTATGAATTTGCTATCACACATATCCATGTAAATAGTTTAACAGAAGTGTGACTTTGCATTGTATTTAAGCCAGAGCATGTACACTCTGCCATGATTAATCATTCTGAACCCAGCACATTTTATCATCTTAGCAGAACTTATCCATCACTGGGTAATGAAATGTTTATTATCCTCCTCCACATACATCTCAAAATACTAATTATACGTCTTTCAGTGCTAATGAACACCAAAGAACTGAATGTGGCATAGCTATTGGCCACAAGAATCTGGATGCAGTAAAATACTAGATCATCATTCAGTGTAATTCTTGCATAGGAGACAATACTGTCCAAAATGCACATGAGCACAAAGCAACTCAAGAGCAGCAGGATTACCTGGGTGGCCCTTTGTTCTGGGGATGATATTGGAGACAGGCTGGCGGTGTGAAGATGTTGGGACTGCCTCTTGTGCCTGCACAGGAGAGCCACCATGTACCCATTTGAGATGGCCATTATTCCAATAAGGAAGACTTCCCTGAAGGTCAAAAGGGTGGCAAAGGTGTGCCGGAGGAAGTAGCTCATGGGTAACAGAGCGCAGGATTCTGTGATGTACATAAAATTGTCTGAGGTCAAATTGGGGGTAGCAACAGTGGAGATTAAGAGGTGACTACTAAAGGATGAATAGAGGACACACAGGAATATAAGTGAACACAGGTTGTGATGTGAGGATTTATGTTTGAACCTGGCCAAACAGGAGCTTCTGGGGCTGAGGGTGATGGCTTGGAGGACACTGAGCAGGCAGGAGGTACAAATGGAGAAGCCCCTCATCAACCTGTACAAGTAGATAAGTGATTTACATGTCAGGTCACCCCACCTTGCACTCTCCGACGTAAAAATGTCTGCAGCTATGAATCCATGCATTAGCAGCATCAGTAGGTGGATCAGAGCCAGGAGACCAATGGGCAGGTCGGTGGGCTTAGGCCTGTGCCCAAGAATGTGCAAGGAGACATGGAAGAGAAGAAGGATGGCGTTGGCCAAGATCCCAATGCCAATTTCAGTGCACATGGTGTTTCTTATGTTAGCATTGCTACACAGTTTGTTGTTATTATTCATCTTACGATGGAAGGAAGAATATTGTGTATACCTGAGAAGAAAAACAAGAAATTTTCTCTTTTTCCAAATATGACCTCCTTCATCAATCTCAGCCAACATCACTCTTATCAGGAAAATAAAGAGGATTCATCTCAGCGTATCTTCATTCCACATGAAATCTCAGTTCTGGTTCTAGACACAGTGGTGGTTGCCTGAATTTGCTGTGACTTGAGAGGCAGAGGAAGGAGAATCATAGTGTGAAGCCACAGTGTGCGCATTTTAATGAGACTATATGTCAAAAGGGCTGGGTGTAACTTGGTGCTGGAGTACTTAGCTACCAAGCAATCTCCAGCACAAAAGAACAAAACAACACAACACAACAACAACAACAACACAAACCCTTGTCATTTCCATCTCACACCATCCAGACCTCACCCCACTCTCTCCTTTGTTCCAACATTTCCCAGTCTTGGCTGGATTATATATACCTTGGGGCCTCCACAATGGCATATATAATAATAATAGTATTTAACTCTTCTTATACACTAAATCAGCAGTGTAGCATACTCTTTACCCCCCCGAGAAGTCAAATAATAATTATTCAATCATTTAATTCTGGAAAATTTACAATAATTATACACACACACACACACACATATATATGTATATATACACACATACACATTTATATCTTATGAGACATAAGATAGAAGAATCAAGAGACTTGGGTGTGTATGATGTGGGGGTAACTATGGTTTAGGATCAAATGCATATCCTATTGTTACTTTATACAGATTTATGATTGTACAGCAACTCAACTCCTCAATAAAAATAAAAAAAAAAGAAATGTCATGAAGGGGATTTGGTGGAAAATGGCGGTGGAGATGTGGTGTGCTTTAGGTTCCCAACATTGAACATGAGTATTAATGATCCCACAGGCCTGTGAGGCGTGTGAGACCCTGAACTGCATCGGAACATAATCCTGGTCATCCAGGAACACTTGGAAACATGGTAATTTGGGAACATTTCCGGATCAGGAGGCAAACCACGCCAGACTAGATGGTCCCAGCAGGGTTGGTGGAAGCTGCCATTTCTGGGGTGGCTACTCAGTCTTGGTGGTTTCTCAGGGGATCATTAAAAAACTGGGGGTAAGAGTTCCTTATGGAAAACCACAAATCCTAAGACGAGCCAGCTGTCTGTTTTTTTCATGCTCACTGAGATACCTTGAGATCAGCACCCTGTATTGCAGCTGAGCGTTAGGGGGAAGGCAGCCATTGTGTATAGATGCACTGAGCTGAAGGAGTCAGATCTGCCCTCATTACCATCCCCCAGAGCCTCCTACAACCCGTGGGTAACTTCAGCTGTAGGAGCTGGTGTCACCAGGAGGATATTTAAACCAGAGAGAATTGGAACAGGGGAGTGAAGGAGTTGCCGTTCTGCACCCTTCTCCCTTCTCACTCCCCAAGTTGCAAGCATCACATTGGTCAGGGGGAAGAATCCCAGGAAATTCAGTGAGACTTTGATTGTGACCAGCAGAGGGGGATCCAAGACTGTACTTGAGCCAGAAGCCTTACACAGTCATTGGATCGTGACATATTTTTTAAAAAAAATTCTTACTTTTTATATGTTCGTGTGTGTTTGTATGCTGTAGTGGTTGTTGCTGTGGTCCTTTTTCTGTGTTGTTTTTCACCTTACTTCTTCCTTTCTACCTTTATTTTACTTTAATATAACATCTTTTTCATTCTGAGTGTGTGTGTGTGTGTGTGTGTGTGTGTGTGTGTACACACACACACATATATATATATATGGAAAGAAAGAGAGAGAATCAATTTTATTTATTTTCTCATCTGACCTTTGTTTCTCCGACACTTAGTTGTGTACATGGTGCTGGGGTCTGAACCCAGGTTCTCACACATCCAGGCAAGGATGATAGCACTGAGCCACTGCTCCAGCCCCTCATTCTGAGCATATTCTTCAATGTAAATATTAATACTGCAGCTTAACCAGAGATCTTAGGGTCGATTGTCTCCACTCATCTGTGGAGGTGGGGACTAGACCCTGGACAATGAGAAAGTTGGTCTAGAAACATGAGTTAAATTCAGATAAGATGTAATGCTTTACAATCTAATACTATTTTTAGAGTTATAATGGGAAGGGGAAGGGAGGGATAAGGAAGGGTAATTGGGGGGGGGCACTCCTGGGGATAATTGCAATGTCCAGAATATATACACATCTTATACACATTTTATATTGTTTTGTTAAAATCTTGTAAGGTTGCTCAAAAAAAATATTAATACTGGCCACATCATCTGAGGTCTGGGCTCCTTGCCCGCACACTTTATTTTTACATTGTATAGCTTCCCAGTAGCTCACCTCTGCTGCTCCTGTCTTCCCTTTCTTCCAGCAACAGCCAAATACTATTCCTCTCTCTCTCATCCTCCCTTTGTTTTTCCCTCTCCTTTTTAAAAAGTGAATCGGATTATCCTATAGCATCTCTACTCTCTCTATGCTCTCACTCCATAATCACAAGTTCCTCTCTATCTTTCTATCTCATCTCTTGTGCTCTCACGTGTCCATAAGCTTAACACTAACTAGCCCCAACTGGACATAACTGCTCATCCCAAAATTCCTCCCATAGGTGAAAACTAACAGTACACCTGCTACCGAAGGAACATAATAACCAGTTCAATGCTGTTTATTGTATGCTTTGACAGATCATATTGACTATTTTTTCTTACTTAGGGAGGTACTGGAAATCTGAAGTAATTGCCAAACTTGATAATGGTTGTTTGCTTTTAAATCAATTATAGATTAACGGTTAATAATGCTGTTGCCTACCGTACCTCTCACAGGTGATAATTAACATTGTAACAGTTATAGAAGGAACAAATTATTCAGTTTAATCCTACTTATTGTATGAATTGGCTGTTCATATTGACTCTTTTTCCTTATCTTGTGAGGTGTTGGAAAATTATAATGGTCAATAATAATTCATAGTTTGGTGAGCCAGCTGTTGAACTGTACTTTCCAAATGTACCCCAGCCCAAGTAAGCAAAGAACCAAAGATACCCACAACCAATCAGCAAAGTTCCAAAGTGAAATAACCAGAGAGAGATTAGGACCAAGCCCTGGCACTGAAAATGAAGAGAAAGGCAAACAGCCATTCTCCTCAAACTCACAACTCCCCAGTCAATAATCCACAGGTAGGGACCTGAATGGAACCTAGAAAAAAGTAACAGCAATTTGATTATTATTTGATCAAATCATTAAAAGAAGATTTAAGGAAAGAAATAAGAAAGCAATTACAAGAGCTGAAAGACCATTTTAATAAACAATTAGATACACTGAGAAGTGATGTAGCAGAGCTCTTAGAGGTGAAAAACATAGCCAACTAAATTACAAGCTCAATGTAAGATATTAATAACCAAGTAAAATCAATAGAAAATAGAACTTCGGCTCTCAAAGAAAGAACATCTGACAATAAGGACAGGCTGAGTATTCTTGAACACACAGAAGACAGATAAAAACAAAAAACAAAACAAAACACCTTAGTGATCATGATCAGAATTTTCAAGAAGTATGAGATGAAATCAGAAGAATGAACCTGAGATAAATTGGAATAAAGGAGAACACTGAACAAAAAATGAGAGGCATAGAGAACCTTCTTAACAAGATAATCAAAGAAAATTTCTCCCACATGAGAACTGATTCAGAAATGCATATAGGACACATTCAGGATGCATATAGGACACCAAATAAACCTACCAAATGAGAAACTCACGGAGACACATTGTACTCAAAACGAGTAATAGAGAAAACAAGGAAAGAAGATTAAAAGCTGCAAGAGAAAAACAGCAAGTAACATTTAGAGGCAAATCAATAAGATCACTTTGGATTTCTCAATTCAGACCATAAAGGTGAGGATAGTGTGGAACAAGATATTTTAAGCATTGAAATAAAACAATTATAATCCAAGAATACTATATCCAGCAAAACTCAGCTTCAAATTTGATGGAGAAATAAAAACATTCCATGATAAGAACAAAATAACAACAACCATGAACACAGAGCCAGCTATACAAAAAATACTCAAAGACAAACGTCAGTAGAGGATCAAGCAAACATCTCCCAAAGCTCACAGGCAGGGGAAAGTCAATAAAATCACAACTCACTAAAAGATATCCAAGATGACCCAAAATATAGCAAAGATTATGATGGGAGGAACCAAAATCATATATCTGTTCTAATGCTGAATGTGAATGAACTTAACACCCCAATCAAAAGACTCAGATTAGCTGACTGGATCAGAAAAACAAGATTCAACAAAATGCTGGTTACAGGAGGCCAAAGATAGTCACAGATTGAAGTTTCGAGAAAACCTACCAAGCTTATTAGCCAAGAAAGAAAGTCAGGGTTGAGATATTCATATCTGACAGATTAGATTTCAATGAAGGAAGGCCAGTCCATCCTAGTAAAGGGAACAGTACATCAATAAGATAAAATCAGGGCTGGGCTGTGGCTCTGTGGTTATGGCACTTGCCTGGCATACATAATTACACAGGTTCAAACTCCAGCACCATGTACACAACTAAGTGTTGGAGCAATGAGAGCTACATGAAAAACTGAAGAAAATTGATTCTGTGTCTATCTCTCACTGTCCTTCTCTCAAAAAAAAAAAGAAGATAAAAAAATTAACATTTATGTGCCAAACTCCAATGCTCCCAAATATATGGAAAAAATAATCTATGACATTAAACCATTCAGGACTTTAATACACCTTTATCACCAATAGATAGATAATGAAAATATAAAATCAACAATGAAGTCTCCAGCTTAAACAACTCTATAAATCAAATGGACCTAACAGACATCTACAGAACATTCCATCCCAAATTGGCTGAGTTTACTTTCTTCTTAGCAGCAGATGTATCCTTCTCCAAAATAGATCATATCCTAGTCCACAAAGGAAATCTTAGCAAATACAAAAAACTGTTATAATCTCATTTATCCTATCAGACCACAGTGAAATGATCCTAGCAATTAACAGCAAGAAAAGGAAGTACAATAATGCATGGAGACTGAATAATACCATTTTAAATGAAGAATGGGTCACCAGGGAATTGAGGAAAGAAATAAAAAAACTTCTTGGAAATGAATGAGAATGAAGACACAACAAATTGTAATCTCTGGGACAATACGAAAGCATTCTTAAGAGGTAAATTTATAGCACTTATTTGGATGAGTGCCTTCATCAAAAATCAGGAGAGAGCCTGGGTAAATAAACTTATGCTACACTTTAAATCCCTTCAAAAAAGAAAAACAATCCAATCCCAAATCCAACAGAAGACAGGAAATAGCTACAATCAGAGCTGCAATCAATGAAATTAGGAACAACAACAACAAAAACAATACAAAGGACCAATGAAACAAAAAGTGTTTTTTAAAAATTTGATAGACTTCTAAGCACCCTCACCAAAATGATGAATGAAATAAACCTAATCAACAAAATCAAATATGAAATTGGAGACATTGCCACTGACTCATCTGAAATCCAGAGGATTATCAGAAACTATTTTGAAAAACTATACTCTTCCAAGTTCAAGAATCTAGAGTACATGCAAAAATACCTAGCCATACATGACATTGGACAACTGACACAGTAGGATATTATGTAGCCGAACAGACCAAACTCAGGTAGTGAAATTGAAACAGCAATCAAAGGCCTTCAAAAAAGAAAAGTCCGGGGCTGGAGCGGTGGCTCAGCAGTTTCGGTGCTTGCCTGGCAAGCACGAGGACCCGGGTTCAAACCCCAGCACCACGTACAAAACTGAGTGTTGGAGCAACTAAGACCATGTGAAAAACTTAATAAAGTTGTTTCTCTCTTTCTCTGTCTCTCTCACTGTCCCTCTCTCTAAAAAAAAAAAAAAATCCAGGACCCGATGGATTACAGCTGAGTACTACCAGAACTTTACAGAAGAATTGACACCTCTCCTTAGTAAGCTATGCCATGGAATTGAAAGGAATGGAATGTTCCCACTTATGAGGCAATTGTAACCCTGATAATAAAACTCAACAAAGACACACCAAGAAAAGAAAACTACAGGCCAATATTCCTGATGAACATAGACACAAATATCCTTAACAAAATACTAGCAAAACATATCTAAAACGAAGAATGGATCAAGGAGGATATGAAGGCAAAAATCAATGCATTTTTGAAAATGAATGAGAATAAAGACACAACATATAGAAATCTCTGTGACAGTATGAAAGTATTCTTAAGAGGAAAATTTGTAGAACTGAGTGCCTACATCAAGAATTGAGAGAGATTCTCTATATAAATCAGCATATGCTCCACCTCAAGTCCTTGCAAAAAGAATAATGCAATCCCCAAACTAGTAGAAGACAGTAAATAATCAAGATAAGAGCTGAAATGAATGAAATTGAGAATAAAGCATAATACAAAGAATCATTGAAATAAAGAATTGGTTCTTTGTAAAGATAAATAAAATTGCAAATTCCTAGTTAGTATCATCAAAAGAAGGAATGAAAAGAAACAAATCAACAAAATCAGAAGGAAAATGGAGAGATCACCCTTAACTTCTGAAATCCAGAGGATTCAGAATCTATTTTGAAAAACTGTACTCCACTAAACGGGATAATCTCGAACACATGGACAAATTCCTAGCCACATATGACATTCCCATATTGATGCAGGATTACATACAAACCCTAAACAGATCAATATTAAGTAATGAAATTGAAACAGCAATTAAAACATTCCAAAATGAAAAGCCTAGGACCTGATGGATTCTTAGCTGAGTTCCACCAGACCTTTACAGAAGACCACCTCTCCTCATTAAGTTCCTGAATGAAATTAAAAGGGACGGAACCCACCCAAACACTTTCTATGAGACACTTGTAACCCTGATACCAAAACCCAAAATAGAAACATCAAGAAAAGAAAACTAAAGACCAGTATCCCTGATCAACACAGACACAAATATCCTCAATTAAATTCTAGAAACTCACATCCTAAAGCCCATCAGAAAGATAATAGATACATATGATCAAGTGGATTTCATTCCAAGTAGGCAAGACTGGTTCAACATATGCAAATCAACAAATGTAATTCATTCCTTAAACAGAATGAAAGATAAATCCAAATGATCATCTCAATTTATGCCTTTGACAAAATTCTACACCCTTTTATGCTCAAAACTCTGGAGAAGACAGGGATCAAAGGAACTTATCTTAATTTTGTCAAGATCATTTATGACAAACCTACTGCCAACATTATACTTAATGGAGAAAAACTGAAAGCATTCCTACTAATTCTAGAACAAGACAAGGTTGTCCACTCTCACCACTCTTGTTCAATATAGTCCTAGAAACCTTAGCCAGAGCAATCTGACAAGAGAAGGAAATAAAAGGGATTTGAATCAGAAAATTTGAGGTTAA
Organism: Aplodontia rufa; assembly: GCA_004027875.1. Lineage (NCBI taxonomy): Eukaryota > Metazoa > Chordata > Mammalia > Rodentia > Aplodontiidae > Aplodontia > Aplodontia rufa. The sequence continues at coordinate 13,559 of PVKS010025646.1, read as the reverse complement.
ACCAGCTCTATTTGCTGATATGATCCTATACCTAGAAGACCCAAAAAATCTTTATCAGAAGACTTCTAGAACTTATAAATGAATTTAGCAAAGTTGCAGGAGATGAGATCAATACACATAAATAAATAGCTTTCCTATATTCCAACAGCAATTCAACTGAAGAAATTATGCAACCCATTGCATTCACAATAACCTCTAAAAGAATAAAATATTTGGGAATTAATCTAATAAAGGACATAAAAGACTTCTATAATGAAAACTATTGAACACTGAAGAAAGAAATTGAAGAAGACCTGAGAAGATGGAAAAATATCCGCTGTTCTTAGGCAAATCAATAATTAAAATGGCCATTCTGCCAAAAGCACTGTACAGTTTCAATGCAATTCCCACCAAGATAAAAATCTCATCCTTTACACATATAGAAAAATCAATTCTCAAATTCATTGGGAACAATAAGAAACCCATAATAGCCAAAACACTAATAAACAAAAATAAAAAAAGGAGGTATCACAATACCTGACTTGAAATTATGCTATAGAACTATAATAACAAAAGAGCTAGGTATTGGTATCATAATAGGCAGGAAGACCAATAGAACAGAATAGAAGGCACTGACACTAAGCCATAAGTCTTTAACCATCTGAAATTTGACAAAGGGGACAAAAAATATAGCTTGGAGGAAAGACAGCCTGTTCAGCAATTGGTGCTGGACAAACTGGACAGCCATATGCAGACAACTGAAATGACATCCTTATCTTTCACCCTGCACAAAAATAAAATCAAAATGGATCAAAGAACTAGGAATTAAGCCAATAACCATGCAATTATTAGAAGAATAAATAGGATCAACACTCCACCATATTGGTGTAAGTTTTTTCTTCTTTAACAAGTCTCCCACAACACAAGAATAAAACCAGGAATTAATGAGTGGGATACCATTAAACTGTAACGCTTCTGCATAGGTAAGGAATTAGTCAAGAGTGTCAGGAGAGAACCTACAGAATGAGAGAAAATCATGGGCTGCTAACTCTCCAACAGGGGGCTAATATCAACAGTATACAAAGAACTCAAAAAACTTAGTACCAAATACACAAACAATCCAATCAACAAATGGGCTATGGAACTAAACAGACTTCTCTACAGAAGAAGCTCAAAAACCAAAAGACATATGAGAAAATGTTTAACATCACTAGCAATCAGAGAAATGCAAATGAAAATTGCACTGACATTCCACCTCAGTCAGAATGGAAAAATGAAGAATATGAACAATAACAGATGCTTGGAGGGGTGGTGGGGAGAAAGGAACACTAAGACACTGTTGGTTTGACTGCAAACTGATACAGCCACCCCTCCAAAAATTAGAGATAGAACCACATATGACCCAGCTAATCCCACTCCTGAGTATTTTCCCAGAAGAGCTAGAATCATTTTATTACAGAGACACAGACAGATACATCAGTGTTTATAGATGCTCTATTTACAATAGCTAAAGTACAGAAACAGCCTACATGACCCTCACTGGATGAATGGATCTAAAAAGTGTGATATATATATAGACAATGGAGTTCTACTCAGGTATTAAAACCATATCATGGCTCTTACGGTAAATGGATGGAAATTGAAAAAAATCATGCTGAGTGAAATAGCCAAATACATAGAATTGTGGATCAGTATTTTCTGCCATATGTTAAAACTAGAGTAAAACCTAAGATAGGATGAAATTAGTCAAGTGTAATTAATAGACCCACTAAAATTGAAGTAAGACATAAGCTATGGGAACTGTAGCTATAAAAGAGGGAGGAGAGAAGGAGGGAAAAGTGGGTTATTAATAGTCTAGGGTATGCTTGAGTCCCATGAGAAGGCAAAATATTCTCAGTCATATAAATCTAGATATTTCAATAATTAAAATACATGTATATGGTTATTATATCTGAAACATGGGGAATTACAGAGGAGACATGAGATCTGGGAGTGGATGAAGAGGGTGGGGAGATCCTGGACGAGGATCAGCCTAAAGCTACTTTGTCATTACATATGTTAGTATGAAGATGCCAGTGAATCCCTTCAATATGTCAGACTATGTTGAACTATTAAAAAAAAAGAATTGCCACTTACCTTAGAATATATTTTATTTCCTTCCTATTTCCTCATGTTGGAGATTTTCTGGGGCCAGTGTCTGTCTTGATCTTCATGGCATGATCTTGTTTGTCAGGGACATCATAGTAATTCCACAATTCTGGGCAAACTTGAGTGGGGTTGATTGAAAAAGAGTGGAAATGAGGCCCACCCAAGCGGAGCGTCTGCAGATTACGCCTTTATGGAATTATTTTATGTCAGCACTGTCAATTCGGGGTTATCTATTGCCAAACAAAATATCTGTGACAGATAAATAGAGAAAATGTTGGTTAGTGTGAACTCTGAAGGAGTTCTATGAATGATCTTCTGGTTACAGTAGCATTGCATAAGCTCTCTATGATGCTGAGGTCCAGCCCTCTCATCTGTATAAATAGTCATATTATACCTAACCCAGAGATATTATTTATGAAAAAGATGAAGGATATGTACACGTCTAGAAGTGTTTGTGGCATGTAATGATCTCTGTAGAAATGTCAGCTTCTATTTTTGTTATCATTCAGAACTTCTGTGAATGTAACTTAGGAGAAATAATTTTCTGCCTGAAAAGAAAGGATAGAAATGGTCAACATAGCAGAACTTTTGAACAATCCCTCTGGGAACTCTAATGGAATTTTAGGTCTGTCCTTGGCTTCCTCCAATGTGGTTATACATGTAACACTTTTTAAATCCTCAAGCCAGAAAAAAAAGCCTATGTTAGAATATTCCAGTTATCAAATATTCCCAAAACTTATTTTTTTAAAAGAAAGAGGAGACAGTGAGAGAGAGAGAGAGAGAGAGAGAGAGAAAGAAAGAGAGAAGCAATTTTTGTTTAGTTTTTCAAGTAACCTTCATTACTCAGACACTTCATTGTGTACATGGGTGCTGGGGTTTGAACTCATGCACTCACACATGCAAGGCAAGTGCTGTAACTGCCAAGCCACTGCTCTAGCCCCAAGAACTTATGTTTTTTTTTTCTTATCTTCAGGGCTTCACAGCCAAGTAGTAAATAGAACTGCAATTAAAATAGACTTGATGGTGTTCCATTTTAAGGTTTTACTTAAATGACAAATATCCAGCCCAGTCCCGAAAGATGAACTATAAAATGTTATCTGTATTACAAATAAAAGGTGATACTTCTCCAGACTCAAAAGGACAACCCTGAAACTTGTGCTGGAAAATTTGGTGAATGATCTGCTGAAATTATATTTCTTGTAAAGTGTGTGCATTTAAAGAATTATTATCCACATGAGCTACTTGGTATTGTAAAATCTTTTCAGTCACATAGTAAAAAAGAATTATCTGAAAATGAAGAGTGTAAGGATAATTAATTTAATGGCTATTTAGACCTTGTAGTTCTGTAACATAAGATTCTAAGGGGAAGCAAAACTGTTAATCACTTGCAAACACTGGAGCTAGAATTGACTTACTATAGAGATACGGCTTCATCAATGTTTATAGCAGCTCAATTTACTGTAGCTAAATTATGGAACCAACCCAGATGCCCCTCACTTGATGAGTGGATTCAAAAGCTTTGATACATATATACAATGGAATACTACTAAGCTATTAGAGAAAACTGTATTATGGCATTTGCAGCCAAATGGATGGAGATGGAAAAAATTTTGGTAAGTGAAGTATCCCGAACTCAGAGACTCAAGGGCTGAATGTTTTCTCTCATTTGTGGAAGCTAGAATACAAGCAGAAACAGTGTGATAGATGGATAACCTAACAACTACGTCAACATGTATGAATTTTTACACGATCATGGGGAACCTTGCCTAGGTTCCTGGGGGACATAGGGAGGGGGGCAGGGAAGGGGGAAGGGAATAGGAAGGACATCAAGGACACTAGGGAGAGGTAGTATGGGGGAAGCTAATCAGAGGGGAACCTCCAACCTCCAGGAGAAGTCCAATTAACTTGGGGCTTAAGTAGGGGGAAATATGGAACCATGGGGAACCCAAGGGGGTACACCATGGTCTGGCACCAGTCTTGGGTCGTTCTGTCATTACACTTTTGTTCTTGATTGTTTGACAGTGAACCCTCCTAATTGTAAGACCATGTTTATCAAATACAAATTGAAAAAAAAGACACTGGATACTATTTAACAATTCAGATGGGAGGCAAGTATTTAGTTAAAACATTTTAAGTGTGAATTTTCTAAAATAAAATTCTAAGGCATCATCAGAACAAGTTATCTATAATATGAGTAACGAAACTTGTATTCTACATGTAAGAGGTTCATGGTTAAATCAATTCACTGCTATATTCCCATTGATTTGTAAACTACTTTATCTATAATATGGTCTTTCCCTGGAGCAGTAGCACATGCTGGTAATCCCAGTGGCTCAGGAGCCTAAAGTAGGAGGATTACAAGTTCAAAGACAGCCCCAGCAATTTAGCAAGATCCTGTTTCAAAACAAAAAATAAAAGGGCTGGGGATGTGGCTCAATGGTTAAGTGCCCCTGGGTTCAATCCCCAGTACCAAAACAAATCCAAACAAAACAAGGCCTGTTTTCTTGTTCTCAGTCTCAATAAAGAGAAATCAGTAAGAAAAAAGAAGAGGATGAAGAAGAAAAAAGTGACCATTTTCTCCATTCACTTATCTAACACATCTGAGTTTGTCTCACAATAATCCCAGGAACACACAGTAAAATATCAAAGTTACATTTGACTGGCGTGTGGTGATATCTTAATGTAGTTTTCATTTGCATTTCTCTGATTCCTAGTGATTTAGAGCACTTCTCATGTATTCATTGGCTTGATCAATGTCCTCTGATGAGAAGTTTCTATTTAGCTCTTTGGCCCATTTATTAATTGGGTTGTTTGTGTTTTTGTAGTTGAGGTTTTTGAGGATTTTGTAGATTCTGGATATGAGACCCCTGTCAGAGGAATCATAGCCCATGATTTTCTCCATTTCTCTAGGAAACCTCTTGACTCTTTTGATTGTTTCCTTGGCAGTGCAAAAGCTTTTTACATTTGTCTGTAAGATTTATGGGTCACAAAAATGTTAACTTGAAACCTGTGTCTACCAATAATGGTGTAAACCTGATATTGTATATTTTTTCAAGTAAGATAAAATGTACAGTGATAAAGTTTTCAGCGAATAATTTTAGATAATATTAGCATTTAATAATTACCACTTAAAATAGTTGTAAAACTATTTTCTCTGTGACTTCTGTGAAATACAAGTGTTGCTTTCATTCAGTTTAAATCATTTAAAAAACTTTAGGTATCACTAAATTATATTGTGTACATGTATGAACATGGGACAACAAATTCCACTGTTATTTATAACTGTAATGCATCAATAAAATTAAAATAAAAACCATTAAGTAAAGCAAAAATCATCTAATAAATAATAAAAACCTGAGCTGTGGAAACATAGCATTCCAGACCTCTTCCAGGAAATTGTCATCTCTAAATCAGGTCACTGACTGATGTTAGTTGCGGTGTTACTTTAGAAACTGCAGTCCTGTAAACCTAAAATTTTAGGACAGTCAGGAGTGTAGAGATACCATGAATTTGCAGCAATATTCAGGAAATAATAGTTCCAGTAGAACTTTAGAAATCACTGGAAAGTATCTTTTTCTTCTGGAGGTGAAATTCCACCATTGCAGTAAGAAAAATTGGGTACTTTTCTTGAGTGTAGATCAAGGAAATTGATAGGATTTCATGTCATGGCATGAAAGTTTCCTCTAAGTAGAACCAGGCTAGACCAGAGTACAAATTTCTCTAGTCATAATTTCTGAATCGCACTCAAAGGTATCGATTAGATATTCACATCAAATATATGGTTTGAATTTATCCCAACTTATGTAATGAGTAAGTATTTTAAAGAAATGTATATAGCTACTTCTGGGCTAATGAGTTGTTTTATTAGAAAATATTCTGGTGAGTAGGCCCCCCTTGTAAAACTGGGAAATTCTCTAGAACGTCCACTTTTACTTGTGTCCTTAGGCTCTCACATACCTAGCACAGCACAGTCTAGGAAATCAGGAGGCAGGACAGAAGCTCTCTGCCATCTGCAGGACACCCTCTCTGAATACCATTCTTGGTATGTTGAGATGGTACTTTGATAGAGTTGTTTGTACAATGAAAAAATCATATTTCACACACTGGGATAAAAACAGGCTGCCTTCAGAGAGACATGGCAATATATATATATATCTATCTATATCTATATCTATATCTATATCTATATATATATATACTTAAATTAGATGGAAAATCACATAATTTTTCTGAAATAGGTTCAATTGGAGAAGAGGAAGGAAAGACTAATTGGGAAGTTTTCCTAAACTTTCCTAAACTGCATGGAGGAGAAAGTGTAAAAGGGAAATCTGTGCCTTCACTTGTTAGAATTGATAGTGAAGTCTGGGGACCCCCCAGAAGGACAACCCAGCAAAGACTACTTTATTATATGGATTAAGATAAAAACATATTAGAAATTGTATTATTCTGCAATTTCCAAAATTTTGGGCAATTCTGTATAACATCACATTATTAAATGGGCCCCCAAACTAAAAGGGAATGTTTAGAACGCTACACCTGAACTTGTGGTCTGGAAGGAAGTGGAGCGTGCAAAGGAAGGAGAAATACCTTCTGCAGATTGCACTATGAGTTTGGAGACTTAAGGCCTTGGAGGTGGACAGACTCCCAGGTGAAGGAAGGAAGGGACACGCATATCTTTTCTCCTTTGAAACTGATATAATTATGACTACCTTTCAGGGTGGAGCTGGTGTGTAGATAACGTGACTTGTGTTCAACACTTCACAATACATGTCCAGCCTGACACAAGAGAAAGCAGACTTTGGTTTGTCACTATCCTGTAGCTTGGCTCCACCATCATTATTATCATCACTATCCTCCCCTTCCATGAATTGATTTAAAATTGATAAAGGTACCAGCCTCAGAAACCTAGCAAGGCTCTAAGCAACTTAGTGAGAACCTGTCTTAAAATAAAATACACAAAAATGTTCTGGGATGTGGCTCAGAGGTTGAGCCCTAGGAAGAAACAGCTGGCACATCAGGGAAGGCAACGCCATTCCCAGCCAGATGTCAGCGCTGTGACAGGGATGCCCTGAAGTCAGTGACATACATCATATGATAGACAAAGACCTGGAGAACATTCGAGCAAATGTGTGGAAGTCATTTTCCTTAAAGGATAATGATTAAACAAAATTATTTGTAAATGAAAAGAATTATAACTATAGCTTGTGCTGCAGAATATTAATCAATATTTTATTTTATTCTTTATTTTTTTATTTGTTTGACATAGTCTTACATATTGGAGGGAATCGTTGGTACATATTCTTGCATTACATTATCAATATTTTAAATCTTCATAAGTTTCAGAGAAGAGGGGCTGAAGTGGTGGCTCAGCGGTTAAGGTGCATGTGTGGCATATGTAAGGACACGGGTTTGAACCATGTATACAACAAAGTGTCAGAGCAATGAAAGTTACACGAAAAACTAAATAAAGTTGATTCTCTCCTCTCTATCCTACTGTCTCTCTCTTAAAAAACAAGATTAAAAAAAAAGATTTCAGAGAAGAGAGTGTTTTTGTTTTAAAGGAAAGAAACAAGAATCCCCAGAACTGCTTCATCTGAGACCCAAAGTTGTCATTAATGGGAAATAAAAATTGTCCCTTTTCCTGATCAAGTCCATGATGAAATGAGTCAAGCTTGGATTTCTTGCCGAATAGCTTTGGTTTTCCTCACTCATCTTATTCTTTTTATCTTAGTTACAAGAAAAGGAGATTGGTTACATTTATCTGCTCATGATGATGTCATGAAAAGATGTAGTTTGGGTTTTTGCCACCAGAAGAGCTTAGCACAGAGTTGTGACAGGATGGGGATAAGCTGCCCTAAGTATGCTTTCGAACAACATGAGTTTCAGACCTTTCCAGGACTAGAGAAATGAGGAGCATTTTTTTGAGTGAATAAAACAGAAAGAAGAGATGAATGCACACAAATATTCTTTTCCCAAATCTTTTAAGTTTCTGTGTCTTTTGGAGCCAGGAATGGGAAACAACCATCTTCACTTTCTAAATATTTAATGTACTTGAGTTCATCATCATGGTGCGGACTTTGAAATTTCCTAACTGGTACAGCAGAGGGTCAGTGTTGACTTCATTGTAATTTGTGAAATTAAATGGGAACCAAAATGCTTTATGAGAAAATACTAGTAGATACTTTGCAGTAATGTGGGGTTACCCTCTACAAGATGAGGTTTTCAACAAGGAATCTCTTTTCCTTCTCAAGAGTTTAAAATTTGAAAACTTACAGGGAGTACCGAAGTCATTCATATCCACAGTAGTTATATTTTAGTTAGACAGAAGCTCAGCTAGGTATACTTAAGCAAAATGTGAAATTAAAACATGCCACTTCCATGATAAAACATGTTGAATAAGTTATGTTTAAAATCTGAAGATAACATTTCATATGTAGCTTGCATATTAATTAAGCTTGTCACTAAATGTAATTTAATTCATGAAAACCTAAACTTTATTGAGGTCTCTTATGAAAAAGTTTGAGTTGTTTTTAGCAATCTCTAAATTAAAGCCACAAATATACTAGGAGGAAAATGTCCTCATTGCACTGAACATAAAACAATCTTCTGGCCCTAGTGCAACTCTTAGAGCTGATGTCTCTTCTGCAGATACCGACAACCTCACTAAAAGCCCAATCTTTCTCCTTCCACACCCTTCCTAGCAAACCTCTGCCCACTGGTTCCGCATCTGTGGATCCAGAGTCACTCACCCAGATGGTCTTGATGGGAAGGACTCAGTGCATCTGAGAAGATCCTTGATGGTTTAGGGAGGGGATGTCTTTAACTCATCTCTCTGCAGGACTCTAATTTTCATGTCTATTACAAGGTGACAGTGACCCACTAGAGAACACAGAGCCATGGAGTCCCTGAGGAACCTTTCACCTACCTCTTAATTTTAATTTATTATCTGGTGGATAACAGCAATCCAGGGAACATGGGCTCAAAACTTTTCTCCTAAGTTCCCTTGACATGTCTGTGAGGGATCAGAATGTCCCCAATCATGCAGAAAATATCAACTTCCTTCATTTTGTGAAATTAGTCTAAAGTTAGCTTATAACTTTGCAATGCCACTATTCTGCGCCGAGAGGGTCCTGGGGCCCCCTGCATGTTCCCATTGGCTCTGAGGGTCTCTCCCCACAGTGAATGATGGGGGGACCCTCTTCCCTACCCATTCTTACATGAAGCACCTGGTTTCTGGGTAGTGTTTTCTCTGCTTTCCATGATTTCCCAAGTAGTAGGGTCAGGGTTCAAGGTGTGAGTGAATTTAAATTTGAATTAATTAAAACATGATGAAGTAGTTACTAAGAAAGCAGAAGCAGTGCTAGAGTTTGGGTTGAACACCATGAGCACTGAGGCAGAGAGCGAGCTGGATCCACTCTGAGGAACCTGAATGAGCAGCCGTCGTTCTCCCTAATGGATGTAGGAAGAGGCCTGAGCTTTCTCTGATGGAAACTGTATACAGTTGTGCTTCAGCATCCATGTGTGTTCTGCAAAAGAAAACCTTTCATGACCTGTGACAAAACAGTCTCTGGTTACCCAGAGTCAAAAGAAAGCAGAGTCATTTCAGGCAGATCTGCTGATGTCCCAGGTATTTTAGGAATCATAAATTGATGCTTTGTAACAATTATTATCAACATATTATTGTGGGGCCCGATTATCAATTCATAGTGAGACCACCAGAGAACACAGTAGAAAAGAAAAAGGTCTATTTTGGGGACAGAAAAGAAACAAAGAGAAGATATAGGCTGGTGCCCCAAAGTTGGGAGGGCAGCAGCCCCGAGTGACTCAAGCAGGCTGTTTTTAAAAGAAATTGTTGGCAGGCTTACAAACAGGCTTACAAAAGCGGTCTTTCTCCAAGAAATGCAGACAACAAGTTTTAGTTTATCTGTTTCAAGGTGCGCCTGGCATGCTAGCAGGGTGGGCTAGGCAGGGAGCTAAACTGGCAGCTCCCGAGGGCTGCTTCACGGAGACAGTCACAATGACCTTGATGATTTCTGTCATTTACCACAGTCATCACAATTCAAGGATTTTATTTTTATCCATTTTGGCTTGCTCAATCTTAATTAAATATATTTGTTTTATATCAGAGGATCTCTACCCTTTTACAATATTAAAGGTTAATCCACATGTAAGGATGGAAAAATTGCCATGTCCAGAGAGATGGAAATTTACAAGAAACTAAATGCAAAAACAAGAAATGAAAGCTGTAATAGCCATAATCTAAAACTTCATGTGGGTAATAAACCTGAGAAGGATTACAAATTGTAGAAGAAATCTACAAAAACTTCAAACATGTTAATAGATGTCTAAAATCATCATAGGGAGGGTTTAAAATCTCAAATGAGCAGTAGCGACCTTCTTACACTCCTGTAATTAGGCCTTTTTCATTTGGGAGGGTCCTCCTTATGTCTTCCTGATCTGACTTCTTTTTTTCCCACTTGAAGATTCTCCCCTATTCCCCCAATTGGGCTTATACAGATGTCCTATCCATGATAGAGTTATCTGTTCTGTTCTTTTCTGACTCTTCTGCTATCTTTTTTTAATTAAGAAATTTATTTGTTGAACAATCATACAAATTTTAACAAGATAATATATAATGTATATAGATTCTGAAGATTAGATTTACCCCCAAGAGTGCCCCCCCAATTACCCATCCTCATCCCTCACTTCCCCTTCCTACAACATCTCTAAAAAAAGTATTAGGTTGTGTAACATTACACAATATCTGGATTTAACACCTGATAATAGACCACTTCTCTTAATGGCCAGGGTCTAGTTCCAGCCTCAACAGATGAGTAAAGATGTCCCACCCTTGGTTCTATGGGTTGTGCTGATTTCACTCAGTATGATTTCATCCATAGCCATCCATTTACCTTCAAAGGCTGCAATATCATTGTTTCTAATTGCTGTGTAAAATTCCATGGTATATATGCACCACAGCTTTTGGATCCATTCATCCAGTGAGGGACATCTGGGTTGTTTCCATAATTTAGCTATTGTAAATTGAGCTGCTATGAACATAGATATTGCTGTGTCACTCTAATGTGCTGATTCTAAGAGGAACCTGAGACCCACAGAGTGGGCCACCTTGGGCCCTGGATAGGTCCGTCTGCAGCACAGAACTTGTGAATGCAGCCTGCTCCACTGTAAATGGTGGTCACTCTGTGCAGACCATGAAGCTGTTCAAAGCCAGAGAGCACGGCTCATCCACCTCCTGTTGTCTGTTCTGTGCTAATGACGGGCACTGGGAAGTGTCTCATGACCATTTTGCCAACTGTTCCTCATGGTTCCCTTCCTGCCTTAGCCCTGAACCAAGGCTGTGGAGATGAAAAGTTCTTGAGCTGAGCTGGGAAGGACAGCCGGGTAGACAGTGTGGGCTCGCCTCTCAGGTGTATTTGTTTGCTACACCAGAACATGGGCAGTCCTTAATCTTTTATAAAAAGAAAACATTTCACACTAGGCTGAAGTTCACTGTGTGGGACCCACCCTCTGATGACCATCACAGGGGTATGTGCCATTCTCAGTGGCTGAGTCTTTCCTCATTGTTTATCTGTGTGTCTGCTGGAGCACATGCTGGGAGAAGCAAGAAAAGCTTCCGCATTTCAGTTGCTTGATATAAAGTTGAATATTTCTCAATTTATGATCAATATAATGGTGGGGAGGTCAGTCCAGAATCTGTCCCCAAGTGTGCGGACTTTTGCATCTGGGCTCAAATGATCTGTGACTCTTATCAACTTGTATGGAGCACGCAAGAGGAAGTTTGGTGGGTTCTGGAGTAGTCAGAGGGTGTGCCCATGGATAGATGTTATTGAATTTTAAAATTCTACGCATGTTACAAAATACTTGTTATTTTTGAACATGATTTAATTTTACGACTCCTAAGATTATGTACTATTATAGTTGATGTTTTCTACTTTCATCACTTAACCTTCCTGGCCTCCTCCCATCCTTTCTGCAGATTCAGATTTGCATCTGCTCTCCTTTTCCTTCCTGGAGGGCTCCTGCGGTTGGGCTTCCTCCTCATTTTTCCACCCCTTGTCATAATGTCTCCGTTTGGGCTCTGTTACTTTCTCTCTGTTGCTTGGCTTTTCAGCATGTCGCTGTTCTGCCTGTGTCATTTTCTCTTACCAGTTTGCCTAGGGTTCCCTGAGGTTCTCGTTAGATGAGTTTCATGGTATTGGATTGTGTCTGGCCACTGTTTTCTTTAAATATCTGCCCTTCTTTGCTTTTCCTTTGGGACTCTACTTACTCATACATTAGAATACCTGCTATTACCCTACTCATGCTCATTTCCTGTTTTACGCCTTCCCCACCAGTTTACAGCATGATTTTGGAAGTCTATTAATTGGCTCTGAAGTGGCTTGAATTCTTCCCCAATGTCTAATCCTCCCTAGGAGGCTCTACCTGGAATATAGAAGGTAGATTTTATACTTTTAGGGTTTTATGTTTCCTGATGTGGTGGCCTGGGCCACCCAAGTGCCCTGCACCATGGCATCCTGTGTCTTGGGACATGCCAAGGAAATGGACTGGTGGTGGTGACCCAGCACCTCGTGCAATGGTGCTCTTCCCAGGAAGACTCACTCTCCCACAGATGGTTAGGACTTGGCAGAGGCATATGCTGGGGAGCTTGTCTCTGGTCACGGAAGGAGAATCTTGCACATGGCCAGGGCCAGTTGCTCCAGCCTGATCTTTGAGAGGCACCACTGGGTTCTAGGACCAGTGTCATGGGTTTGAATTTGTGTATGTCACTCACAAAGTCCAAAGATTATGAGGCCTAGAAGTGAGACAAGAGAGAGATCAAGGTCTAAGATCCATCTCCATCCAGTTGGCTGCAAATGCCATAATATTGTTTTCTCTAACAGCTGAGTAGTATTCCATTGTATATATGTACCAAAGTTTTTGGATCCACTCATCAAGTGAGGGGCATCTGGGTTGGTGCCATAATTTAACTATAGTAAATAGAGCTGCTATAAACATAGATGAAGCTGTATCTCTATAGTAAGCTGATTCCAGCTGTTTTGGGAAGATACCCAGGAGTGGGATAGCTGGGTCAAAAGGCGGTTCCACCCTGATTTTTTGAGGAGACTCCACACTGCTTTCCAGAGTGGCTGTACCAGTTTGCAGTCCCACCAGCAGTGCAACGGTGTTCCTCTTTTCCCACAGCCCCTCCAGCACCTGTCATTGTTTGTATTCTTCATTTTTGCCACTCTGACCGGAGTGAGGTGGAATCTCAGTGCAGTTTTGATTTGCATTTCTCTGCTTGCTAGTGATGTAGAACACTTTCATATATTTATCGGCTTTCTGCACTTCCTCTGTTGAGAAGTTTCTATATAGCTCCATAACCCATTTATTGATTGGATTATTTGACTGATTCTTCATCTGTGCAGAAGTTT
>PVKS010025645.1:0-29593 GCA_004027875.1 Aplodontia rufa | reverse complement strand
ACCCCTGGATAACAAAGTTTATATACATTGATTGCTACTGTTTTGATAATGTTTCCCCCTCAACTGTATCCTGTATCTCTATATACTTCTAATAAAAAAAAAAATAGGTCCCAGAGGTGGCCAATGAGGAAAGAGATACGCATTGTAGGTCTTTAAAGGGTTCTAACTACACTGTCTGTTCCTTCACATCTATTCCCCCATTGGCTCCATTCTTGCGCTCCTGAACACTCTAACATAGGGGAACTGACTCAATGGTTAGATGTCAAAGTGAGATGCACACCATTCTCACTCATCTTTCAAATTTGAGCTCCACTGCCACCTCCTCCAGGGAACCTTCCTTGATTTGCTGTTCCTTCCCCTTCTCTTCTCATTCTAATTTAGCCCCCAGCTCTCCCTAGGCAGTAGTGCATCTCTTGGTGCTGGCTTCTGACAGTCAGTCCCCACTGTCAGACCCTCAGAGGGAAGAGATAAGTCTGTCTTCTCATTTGCAGTATTTAGACAAAGGCTGGCACATAGTAGGTGCACAATAAATTTTATTAAATAAATGAAAGAAAAGAAAAAAAGGAGGAAGGGCAGTCCCGGAAATATAAAATTTTCTATTTGAAATTTGTCTCAGAAATATCTGTCCAACACTGATCCACAGATGGTTATTAAAGTCAGGGTTCTATTTTCTGCCAATAATTGAATTTTTCCACTTCTCACTAAGAGGAAATTGGGGTGGATTTAGACTTTGGGGACACCACGTTGAAGGAGTATGTGTTGTCCTAAAACATTTTCTAACTAAACATATTGCTCTGAACCACATACAAAAAGCTCACATTCCAGTTTGTATCCCTGGAACTCAGTCACTTAGTGATTTCACCTTTCCCAAACACACCCTAAGCAGGAAAGCAATGAGCTTGCTATCTTTTCTGCGATTGGAACGACAAACGCAGAAACAGAAACAGCCCTGACAATTGGAAGGTACTCAATAAAAAATGAATGAGAAAAAGGCTTGAAGGCAAATTAAGTGTGACAAAATATGTACTGTAAATAGCCTGAACTTTACTCACAGGAGAGCCCCTGGTGTTCCCACTCAAGCCATATTAATAATTAGTTTACAAAAGTTCTACCAGTCTTCCTTACCTTGTTCTATAGCCACTGCAGACTAAAAACTAAAGAAAAAAGAGTTTTTACTTTACCCATACAAATATGTTTTTTATTATCTAGGAAGAAAGAAGGAATGGTAGATTATGACATCAAAAAATACAGAAGATTAGAGATAATGGTAGCGACTGTAAACAGCTTTAAATAACAAAGTGGTTATTTTGTTATTTAAAGTGGGAGGCAGGGGGATTACAAATTTGAGGCCAGCCTGGAAATAAAAAGGTTTGAGAATATAGCTCAGTGGTTGAACACTGCTGGGTACAATCCCTACACCACTATATATGTGTATATGTATGTGTGTGTGTGTGTGTGTGTGTGTGTGTGTGTGTATTCCTAGGGGCATTTCAATATTATATTATAAAGCATTAACCAATATTCAAAATGATAACTGAATCACGAAAAGTAGATAAATTTATTTCAACATACTTGTCTAAGAAGACAGGAAAGTAAATAAAACATTTTGAAAAGGCCTTTATTCATGATGGGAAAAAATCTAAGTAAAAAGTAATATAAAAGCATTTCCTTGAGGTGAGTTATTGTGATAGCCTTGATTATTTTCCATCTTGTTGCTAATTATCCCTATCCTTTTATATATGTTGCAGGGTACTGAGGATTGAACCCAGGGGTGCTCTGCCATGAAGCTATATCACCAGATCTTTTTATTTTTTCTTTTAAGACAGGGTCTTGCTAAACTACTGAGGTTGGCCTTGAACTTTCAATCCTCCTGCTTTAGCCTTTCAAATCACAGGGATTACAGATGTGCGACACCATGCCTGGCTAATTATTCTTATCTTTTGGCTTCCCCTCAATTGGTGTGGTGGTAAAGGGAGGTTTCAGTAACACCCTCAGGGCCCTGCCCATCCAGAAGACATGGTCCCTTAGGACAGCCCTATGGGGACTCTCAATTTGAAGCCCATGTTCTGAGAGAGAGAGAGAGAGAAAGAGAGAGAGAGAGAGAGAGTAGAGAGTGTGTGTGTGTGTGTGTGTGGTGTTGGGGATCAAATCCTGACTCTTGAGCATGATAGGCAAGTACTCTACCACTGAGCTACCCCTTGAGCCCAGAGCCCACATTCTGAATTAGGCTTTTAGTGGGCTTACTAGTACTTTTCTTCCAGGGCTATGAGAACAGGGCTTCTCTAGGATGTGTGGAATACTATAAAGACTGAATGAAAATCTTGGTTAGTCTTAGAATTAGTGGCAACATGACAGAGCACAGTAATGTAGAGAAAGTCCTACAGAGTCTATGGATAGGAGGGGAGGGCTCTAGATTCTTTCCCTTGGCCAGGTTGGGCAAGCCAGGCCACAGGCCTGGCAGGGTACACAGCTCCATCCTGCAGTGAGCACATGAGAGAGTTTGGCTAGGATTACTCCTCACTTCCAGGGTGGTAATAAATAAAAGGACCCCTCTGCTATGGTCTGAATGTGTATCACCATATCTAATTCATATGTTAAAACCTAAATCCCTGGGATAGAGAGGTGGCTCAGTGGTAGGGCCCTTCCCTGGTATGTGCAAGGACCCAGGTTTAAGCCCCAGCATTGCATATACAACTAAGTGTCAGAAAAACAAACAAACAAGCAATTAAACAAAAAACGGATGAATAAATAAATCAAATTGACTCTTTTTCTGTCTCTTAAAAAAATAAAATATAATAAAAAACAACCTAATTCCCAATGTGATGTGATTAGGAGGTAGGATTTTGGTCAGGAAAGTGGACCCCTCATGAATGGAATCAGTACCTGATAAAAGAGGCCCAAGGGAGCTCCCTTACCCTTTCTACTATGTGAGGACACAGCAAGAGACAGTTGAAACAGTGAGCAGCCCTTACCAGATGCTAAATCTTGGACTTCTCAACCTCTAGAACCACAAGCAACAAATTTCTGTTGTCTATAAATCACCTGATCTGTTCCATTTTGTTACAGTACTGTGCACAGACCAACACATTCTTCTTCCTCCAGACACCAAAGGGCAAAGCAAGTGACTAGAGAGGAAGTATGGTGGTGAGGCAGTCAGGTAATCCATGAAAAAACAGGACCCCTTAGGATTAAGGGATGAAACCTGTCAGGGGAGATAAGATAGTCAAGCTAGCTCTCAGTCTTATGATGTTAACAGCCACACCAGAGAATTAGAAATTAAGAAGTGAATGTGTCTTCAGGGCTCCAGGAGTAAGACAACACACCAGAAGTCAGAGGCTGAGAAGTCAGTCTAGCTTCTGGGATTATGTGGTCAGTAGAAATGCCAAGAAGCTGAAGACAGAAAAAGCAAAATCACTGAGACAGAAAAATTGTCTGCTCCATGCTGAAAACTCCCCAGATGGTAAGGAATACATTCCAATTGGTGATGGGCAAACACCTGGTTAGAATGGTCATGGAAGTAACCCAGGGTTATCTTGACTCAATAGCATAGTAAACACCCCTGCCCCCAGTGGAGATTGAACATAGGAATGAACATGTGATGCATGAGGAAGAGGAGCGAAGGTACAACTAAAACCTCACCTCTATGCCAGGACATCAAGAGACAGATCCTGGTCCACCCCAGAGCTGCCATAAACGCCATACACTTTTGTCCTTGGTTTTGGCCAGCCTGACACTCTCAGTCCGTGCTGTCTCCCTTCTGGCTTAAGCAGAAGCCCCTAATAAAGCTTCACCTATGCTGCTTAAATTCTTCCCGGGTAGTTTTTGTTTCCATTGACTCTGAACCTAAGGACACAAGTTCCATAATAGGAATGCCTCGCAGAACCTAAGGAAAAGGTGCTACACTCACCCGAGGGGTCTCATGGGTGAGTGGTGGGTCAGGGAATGTGCTCATGTCACAGAACAGGAGGGAATGGCACTGCTCAAGGAGAAGACTCCAAAATGCCAACATCTTCATCTGGGAAGGCTCCTCTATGGTCTGGCACTCCATGTCCTCCACTGATTCCCTCCTTCAACAATTCTGACCACACTTGGGGGACTGACAGCTGTGAAGGGCTCCCTCAGGGAAGGACAGCACCTATGTTCCTGGGACATCCACCCTGATAGCCACCTGAAATCTAGCTGGTGATCTTGCCCTGTAAGTGCACTGAATATTACAACCTGCTCCATTCTTTGGTGAATAAAGAATGCCTTCCTGGAGCTTTCTTCCTAAAGAGAAATACAGGGCTGGGTCTGCTGGTCTGCTGCCCCCATTTGACTTTAGAATCAATTTGTTGTCCTCATAGCAAGGACCCAGAGAAACCCACCTTACCAACTCAGCTTCTGCATACCTCTCTTTCCTTGCTCTTTCTCCAGAATGATCCTGAGCTTCCCTGCCAACCTGGGGCAGGCGGTGAGGAGATCCTGACAATCTGGAAGGTCTCTGTCCTCAGCTAGTGTGGTCATAGGATGCTACCATACAGACCTTCCACAATCTCAACTCCTCCTTTAGTAGGGGAGGAAACTGAGAGACCTAGGGAGGTACAGATGACCAGCCAGGGGGCCCAAAGCCAGGAGTGCAGACTTTGACCACCAGTGGTTTGTGGGAAGATCCAGCTCATACAGTGCTCCTAAAAAAAAAAAAAAAATCAGATTAGAACCTGGATTTCTTGCTCTTCTTGAAAATCAGAAGTTCCTGGCAATCATGAGCTGGAGCAGCTACCACCAGTTTTCAACAGGGCATGAACTCCTCATCCACCACTGTCCTGACCCTTTTTACAGGCTCACGCCCAGCATCCATAGCTTGCTATGCCCATCCAACCTTGCAGGTATGCAGTTTGTGAACCAGGACTGTGAGGCCCATCCAGAAGTGAGTCTCTGGCCTCCCATGCAGGAATTCTCACCTCTCTCTAAGGCCTACAGCATTCTTTTCCACATCCTGCCCTATGACAGGTCTCTGAAACTGCACTGCTGAGTCCAAAGTGATCTACCCTCACATAGGAGTGGGTAGAAAATCATAGTCTGCCCACGACAGAGTTGCCCAATGGTCACTGAGCTGTGGAAGGTAAATGGCTGGCAGTAAAAAGGCAACGAGACCCAGAATTCCTGGGGACAATGTCCGGGTGTCAGAAGATGTCATAATGGAGAGGAGGGAAGAGGAGGAAACTGAAAGCAAAGGAAGAGAGGTGGCAAGAAACACCAGAGAAACAAAGAGTGAAAAAGAACCATCAGGGAGTTTGGGATGGAGAAGCCGAGATGTAGAACAACAGGGTCAGCTGCTAGGGGAGCCACCTGGGCAGCCACTTGGGCCCAAAACTCTTTTTAAAACTCTGCTGTTGCCATCTTAAAATTCTTTCTTTTCTTTCTTTCTTTCTTTTTTTTTTTTTTAAAGAGAGAGGGACAGTGAGAGAGAGAGAGAGAGAGAGAAAGAGAGAGAGAATGAATCAGTTTTATTTAGTTTTTCATGTGGCTTTTGTTGCTCCTACACTCAGTTGTGTATGCGGTGGGTGCTGGGGTTTAAACCTGCATCCTTGCACATGCCAGGCAAATGCTGCAACTGCCGAGCCACCGCTTGAAATTCTTAATACACCTTGAACAAAGGCCTCAGGGATTTTCATTTTGCACCGGGCCCACAATTTATGTAGCCACAATTTGCACAGCAGAGACCCTTGAGGGTGGATCGCCTATGAAGACACTCAGGAAAGAGAGCTGAGTGGGCAAATATGTCTCTAGCATTACTGAAGTCAGAGGACCATGAGTGTGGCACCAAGGGTGGATGCTGGTTTGCTGTGAAAGTCCTTGGAAAACTATAAAGTATCTAAGTGTCAGGGATTTTAATTATTGTTGGTTAACATGCCTTTGGGAAAATTTATTCAAATATTTATTGAGCATCTAAATATTCTGCCCCATTTTAGGCATTAAGGATGTAGCAGTGAACAAATTCTCCTTCCTCTTGGAGCTTGAGTTCTAGTGGAGGAGACAGTAAGCAATGAAAGGTAAGCAAAAAATAATAAGAGCTTCCTGGTCATCCCCTCTGGAGCAGATGCCTATTACTCTCTCCTTATCTTGCTGGAGGGATTAGCTTCTGCTCAGAAAGCAAGGTAAGGAAACAAAGACTGCTCAGCAGGAGGGACCAGGTCCTCTCTACAGAAGTTACTTTCGAACAAAAGCTAATTATTATTTTATTACTAATGAACTACTATTTACTAAGTGTCTAACCCATTCCAGGCACTGTACTAATCACTTTTTGTAGCTTATCCCCTTAAACTTCCCCAGGTAAATATTGATTTGTGCCATTTAAAGATATGAGGGTTAAACTGATATGGGGTTTGGAAACCAGGTCTGTCTCCCTGCTGACAGCAGTGGAGGTGCCTTCTCACCTGTGTCAGGGATACAGCATGTGCTCAGGTCCAGGTTCTCCACTGAGACTGCAGGAAGGAACTCAGCTGCTCTTTTCAGAGATCCAAAGACATGCCTTGATGGCGGTGACCGTGGGGAGGGTACCAGCCTGAGAAAGACTGATCATTTCCTGCGCATCAAAGGCAAGCTAATGGGCCCAAGCCCTTCAGGCTGGCACTTCATGCTTAAAGGAGTGGTGATGGTCACATGCTCTGTCTAGGGGAGCTGGGCCCTGCCATAAGACATCCCTGTAAAAATCCAAGGGGGCCCAGGGTAATGAGCTGGGGTCTCTTTCTCATCTTCAACTGCTTAAGTGTCTCCTTCAGCCAGATGAAGCCTTGACCATGCACCAGAGCCACTGTTGGAGTATTCTGAGAAAACATAATTTATGGCAAAACCTTGTTTCCTTCTGTTTTATGTATGACATTTCCCCCAAAGTGGGGGAAAAAGTTGGAAGAACTAGTGTCATCATTCTTTTCTTGCTTTTATTTTCCACCCCAGAACCATCTGTCATCAGAAAACAGTTTACTTTACAACACTTAGGCTAAGCTCCACATCCAGAGGATGCTGGACAGAGGACAGCAGTGACCTCCGGATGCCCCTGTGAGGGGACTGGGAGATGCAAGAGAGGAGTGAACTGTCAGTTCTGAAGTTTCTCAGGAGAGACCTGAGCTAACCATCTGCCTCCTGCAGATGAGAGAAGTCCAACTGCTGTGTGCACCACAAATGAGAGGGGGAGGTTTTGTAAGGTGGACAGAAGGGAATCAATCTGGGTCCCTCTCACTCCCTCCCTGTGTGGGGGTAAGGGCAGCCAGCTGGGTGAAAATGCAGCTGAAATTCTGGCATTGTGGGCCGCAGATCTCATCCATGACATCATAGATGGGAGGCATATATTGTGTGAACTAGCACAACAATGTTTTAAATTGAGATTTTTTTTTTCATACTAAAGAGTAGTATGTGTGTTGGGGGGAAGCAGAAAGAAGAGGGCCTGACCTGATTACCTCTTGTTGCCAGATTTCCACCTTCTCATTGCTCTGCATGAGAGGGACTAAGTTAGAGACTCTAAAATGAGGTGGTGCTGTAGAACCCAAAGGTATGGATGGCAATGGGAGAGTACATTGAGTGTCTACACATTTTGTTTATGCCGTGTCAGATATCCAGCCACTGAAATGTGGGTAGTATGCATATGGATTTCTGGGCAGATGCTAAGCTAAGAAATCTGAACTTAATTCTTTAGTTTAAGCTTAGATGAACTTTATCACAATTTTCTTAGCTATATTTTTAGGTGACTCAGAAAATTTTAGTCCTTGCAACCAGAACTACACTGTCCTCAACACTGTCCTCCACCAGAAGGCTTAGTCTCTTGCCTGGCTGGTTACATGTTAAACAGAGCTTGATTTTGTAACAAATGGAGAGCCCACTTAGGGTTTCAGGGGCAGAATCACATGGCCAAATCTATATTTTTAGAAAGATCACTCGGGTACATGTGGGAGATGGGTCCAAAAGAGTGAAACTGGCCTTAAGGACAAAAGTCAGGAGCCCATTGGAGAAACCCAAACTAGGAGGAATGCTACTATCCACATAGCTCCTAAGGAACTATGCAAGGAATACAGGCAGAGTAGGGCAAGAGAATGTCTCTTTGTAAATTTGCCATGTTGATTCATTTCTCCTTATGTTTCCTTCCAAGCATAGGACTTTCAATTAGTGCAATACCCTGTTCTCTTTCCATTCTCCACTGACTCCTCAGGGGGCACAGTAAACAGTATCCTGGGTTATACTTCAAGTTTTATGGGAGCTGGCGTCTCATAGTCTCCCAGTCTAGAGGCTGCCTTGGTTCAGAGCTGACTGTGGGAGAAGCCAACTTGCCTCCACTATAAGCCCCATTTGCTAACATCAACTTTACCTACAGCAGAGGTGACAATATGCCTTAGTTCTCCCTCTCTCTCTCCCTCCCTGCCTTCTCTGTCACCTCTTAACTAGATCAGAAGTTGGATAAGGAAAATAAGTTTGTCGTTTATTATACCCCCTAAGAACATAATGTGGAGGAAGAGAGGATTGAGCCCAGGGGCCTTTTTACCACTGAGCTACATCCCCAATCCTTTTTATTTTTTCTTATTTTGAGATGGGATCTCACTAAGTTGCTGAGGCTGCTCTCAAGCTTGTGATCCTCCCATGTCAGTCTCCAAAGTCAGTATTACAGGCATGCACCACTGCACCACACCTAAGAATCTAAATTTAGTATTACTTAGTTAGTGCTTTGGCCCCCAATCTCAATCTCTATTGAACTGGGTTGAACCATGTGCAATATGTATTTGGCCTAGGTTTGAGATCAGCACATCTTTTTTTACTCTAAATCCAATTCCAAAATTAAAGGGGTAACTTTTAATGTGAAGAAAAACTTCAGAGAAACCTCATGCAAATATGTTTATCCCATTAAGCATCATGAATATTCTCAAGATGGCACCCACAAGGATTCATAATCCAATTGGTGTCCAGGAAACTGACCCATCAGAACAACACATTTTCTCCTTAGGAAGACATAAGGCAAGAGATAATTTTTGGGGAGGAATACAGTAGAACTTGAGGCCCATTGACAGGAAAGGGAAGACAAGAGAGACCCGTTTAAGAGGTAGAACGGTTGGGTATAGTCTGAGAGGAGTCTTAAGCTCCCTGGCCTGGGAACCCTTGTGGATGGAGATGCCAATCATGGAACTGCAGCAGTTCAGAAGGAGGAGAGCTTTGTCATGGCTAGGTGAAGGGGGAAGTCATTCAGCAAAGTTCTGGAAGCAGATATTGCTCATACCTTACAAGATGGTCCTTCTTTCCAATGACCAAGAGCATCATGAAGCTAATCAAATAGATCAATAAAGCTGGGTTAACAGAAGCTATGAACTACTCAAAGTCTGATTTATTTGACAAATATTTAGTAAGCACCACTGTATGTCAGATACTGTGCTTAGGCCTGAGTATACACACAGTGGTTAACAAAACAGATCTAGCTCTGACCTTGTGAGTTTACTGGGGTTTGCCCCATTTTGCCTTGTTTGTTGGTCCCTTCAGGGGATGGAAGGAGAATAAATCATTACCTCTTTCAAGGGACACTGCTCAATGCTGAGTGTTGATTTTCCACTGCTACAGGTTTAAGAGAGGTGAGTAGGAATGCTCTGAAAAGGAAGCAGGAGTCCAAGAATAAAGATTTGCTCAATTAATCAGAAAAGGAAATTCTGTCTAGGCTATGTCCTTTCTCTCTTTTGCTCAATTAAAAACTTTTTAAAGACACCATATAAAGTGACTGGGGATTTAGTTCACTGGTAGAGTGCTTGCCTAGCAAAAATAAGGCCCTGGGTTTGATCCCCAGCACCTAAATAAATAAATAAATAAATAAACAAAACATACATATCTATGTATGTATGTCTCCATAGAGGTATGGATAAATGGGGTGTGCCCAGGGCTCAGCTCCTAACAAGTGCTAAAAAAATGTCAGCTTGTCCACTCCCTTACCCCCAACATGTGCTCAAGAATCAGGTAAACCCCTATGACTACATGAAAGGATATTATTTGGGAGTTCAACTTGTTTGTAAATGTTTGTTTGTTTGTTTTTATTTAAAAAAATATGCACCCCACCACTCTTACCAATAGAAGCTTGAACAGCTGCAGGACTCTTCTCCTGCCTGGCCCTGGAATGCATGGGGTTGGCCTAGCTCAGTGATTCCAAGCCCAGCTGTGCATCAAGATCACCTGGGGAGCTTTGAAAAATAGGGGTGCTCGGTTCCACATCTGGAGATACTGATTCACCAACTCTGGTGCATGTGGAATCCAGATGAACTGGAGCAAAAATACCTCATCCGAGGCCCCAGGGTGATATGGGCTTGTGACAGTGATGGTGCAGTGACTTTCAGCAGGGGCTTTAGGATGATTGTGGGGCTTTCCATCTTGGAGAGGGCCCAGCGGGCAGTCAAGGGCCTAAGAGAGAACAAGAGTGAATAACAGGAAGCACTTGCTTCCTCCTTCTAGGGTCTGAGGAAATAAGTCAGACCCGCCCATGGGTCTGAGATCTGTGCTCCTGAAGAGGCCCCCAGTGCGTCAGTTCCACCTGTTTGGGTGAAAGTTTCTGTAGGTGGGAACTCCTTGTTTGAAGCCTTCAAAGAAAGATCATTGCTAAGGTTTAGGACAGTTGTCATTCCATACTTCTAAGAAGGGTTTCTTTTCCCTGCTGGCTAACCACAGCTTTGCCTGGGAGACAGGTGCGTCCTTCAGAAGCTTCCCAGGGAGGCACTTTTGTCCTTTTTGCAGACTCTTCCTGGCATTTTGAAATCACTGTCCTCAGGAAGCCTGGATCCAAGGGTCAGGCCTTTCATATGTTTCCAGGGGGCCTTTGGCATCCAAGTCTCTCTCCTGGCCTTATGTCACCATAGGACTGTGAGCTGCTGCCTCTGCAGAGGAAATAAGGGGTTCTGGGGAGTGTGTAGTGTGTGCTTTCTGAGCATCAAGCTAGTGGGGCTCCTGTCAGCTTCCTTGCATAGCCAAAGGCTGATACCCTCCCTGAACAAGGCAGTGAACGGCGGGTGGGATGTGGAGTGGTGGTGGTTTCCAAAGCCAGCAGCAAGCAGGAGACCCTCACACTGGCTTTTCAGGTAATGCAGACAAGGAAGCTCCCATGAGGACTCCAGGAAAGGGCTGAGATCATTCAGAGGCCCTTGGTGGTTGCTAGGAACAGTGTCACTGGAGCTTGGGTGGTTCCAGAAACTAAGGAACCACTATAGAAATATTTCATGAGAATCCAAACACAGGAAGGACTGTAAAGCCCAGCTTCAAAGGAACAGTAATCCATCCAGAACCTCTCTTTCTCACACTTAAGCTCCTACAATCACTCCTCAGCAGCCTCTGCTCTCCCCACCCATCTCCTCTGTTCTCTCAAGCTAGCTTTACCCATACTTTCTACTGCATCTCAACTCTGATATTGCCTTGTCGATACCATCTTTTGGCACTTGTTTCCCCATTCTGAATTAACCAAAAGAATTCCAATCAACCTTTCTCAGGCTACAGCTCCAACTATACCAATAGTCAGGTGACCTCACGTAAGACACCCACCTGGTCCAACCCCCTGGATCCATTTAGGAGGGATTGTGGGGACAGATACCCTTAGCAGGCACAATGGCAATGACTGGCATCTCTCAAAAGTTCTCCACCACATGTTGGGTGTTTGCATGAGATGGGGACCAAGAGGGTAACACACCAAGTATTAGAAATTCTTATCAGGAACATTCTTACCAGGTGACCTTAGTTTTTCTGAGGTAGATTCCCAGCTTGCATTATGTCTGGAACGAGGGTACAGGTGTATGGTCATGAGGAGCTTCCAGGCCATGTTAGTAGCTGATGAAAGGTGACACCGAATGCAAAAGATGATTGTCCCTTTATTGTTACTCTTGCCCTTGAACTTCTCCTTATGCTGCCAGCTGAGGCTTCTACTGGATGAGGCTAGTCCAGTAGCAGCAGCTTTGCATGCAGGGTCTCATGCTTGGTAGGGGTGCTGCTGCCCCTGAAATGCAATCTAGTCCAGTTCAGGGTGCAGGGAGACTCCCAAGTGCTGTTTGGCGTGGACACAGTAGTGTCTTTGAAGGAGTCATGGGAAGGAGCATGAAATGATTCTGGAATTCCTGATTTTCTGTGGTATGGTTGTAGTGTTTCTCTGAGCCTCCTCTGATTCCCTTGGCCACATTCTCTGGTCAGTTTTACTTCCTTGGGTCATTTTTGAAGGGCCCTTGACCACAGGAGCTCAGAGGGGTCATGAGGCTGGACTATTAAAGGCTGTCCAGGAGGCAGGCACTGGGCTCTCTCTTTGCTTACACAAATGGAAAAACTGGGAAGGTCATTTGTTTTGACAAAATATCCCTCTGAGAAGCCTGCTGATCTCCAGTTAACCACTAAAGCCTGGAGAATGCATTCCAAGCCAGCTTTAGCAGTTGCCACAGAAATTGCCTAGTAACCGGGGAACAGGGAGCAGCTGATTGTGTACCCTGCCACTCTGGAACACCACACATTTGAATAGTTCCCTGAGTAGCTAAATGGGAGGTGACCTTGAGCTACTTTGCTTGTGATTTCAGGTGTCTTTAAGATAAAAACCCACGCAGCATAGAGGATGGTAAGAAAATATAAAATGCAGTGAAGTCAACTGCAAAGGGGTTACTTCCTATCCAGACAGCACATTATCATTGGGCTCTATGGGAAAGGCCAGTGCAGCCACATAGGTTGTCATCAGAAAGGCCGTATCTTAAGGGAGAAAAAGGGGACAAACCTCAAGATGTGGGTATTTCCACTCCTTACCTTCTGGGCATCTTGGAGGCTCTAGCTAGAGGCAGGAGCAACAGTGCTCCATGCTTTCAAGTGCCCAGACTATGAGGAACTGGCCTGAACTGTCCCCACAAAGACCTGAGACAGTTTCCTCTCCAGCCTCCACAGCATCCATTGGAATCAACCTAAGCCACTAGGAGACTGGAACTTTCCTGAATCTGGTTAGTTGCTTGGGTAAACCTGCTAATCATAGAAGGGAGGATTGCATGACATTTGAGTGGGACAGATTTACCATAATCATTTTCCTACTTTGCTCCTGTTTTTTAAATTTTCACTATTAATATCCCCTTGGAAAATACTAGAGGCACACAGCATCTTTTCTTGAAAAAAGAATCTCCAGTCAAAAAACTAGGTCAGAGAAGATAAGACTTTTACCCCCAGGGCTGAGGACCGAACTTGCAGGTACTAGGCCTTGCGCGTGCTAGGTAAGCGCTCTGCCACTGAGCTAAATCCCCAACCCCGAAGATAAGAATTTTTATTACTCATGCCAAATTACTTTCCAAAGTATCATTTTACAATGTTACTACCAATCTAGGAGGAGTAACAATTTCACCCTGGCTGTACTGGGCATTATTGTTTTCCAGATAGTTTTCTAATTTAGCAGTTGAAAATATACTTCCTCGTCTGTTTCAAGTTTTATTTCTTGGATTACTAGTCAAATTGAATATATTTCCATGTTTGTTTACTGATTATGTTTTCCTTTTTCTAAATTTTCCCATCTCCTATGGTTTGAACCTGTCTGAGGGCTCCTGTGTTGGGGGAGTTGGTCCCAAGTATGGAGGTGCTGAGAAGCAGTGGGACCTTTAAGATGTGGAGCCTAGTGAGAGATCCTTAGGTCACTGGGATTATACTCTTGGAAAGGTTTAAGGTAGCTCTCATGGGGGGCTGGAGCAGTAGTTCAGTGATTGAAGCACTTGCCTGGCATGCATGAGGACCCAGGTTCTAACCCTAGCATCATGTGCACAACTAAGTGTTAGAGAAACAAAGGCCAGATGAATAAATAAATAAAGTTGATTCTCTCCCCCCCCATTTCTTTCACTCTCTCTTAAAAAAAAAGGTAGCTTTCATGAGACCCCTGAGTTCTCATGAAAATGAGTTATTGTAAAAGTAATTCTGGGGCTGGAGCGGTGGCTCGGCAGTTACAGTGCTTGGCTGGCATGAGCGAGTACGTGAGTTTGAACCCTAGCACCACCCACGCAACGAAGGGTCTGAGGAACAAAAGTCACATGAAAAACTAAATTAAAAAATTGTTTCTCTCTCTCTCTCTCTCTCTCACTGTCCCCACTTTCTTTAAAAAAAAAAAAAAGTAATTCTGACCCCTGAATCCCTCTCTGGCTTCCTGTTTCAAAACACGATCTCTTCCTCCGATTCATGCTCCTGCCATGGGGACACCATTCAACATTTGGACCTTACCAGAGGCCAAACCAATGGGTAGGACTGATCTTGAACTTTGCTTCTCCAACTATAACATGTCAAGATGGAACATCAATATTTCCTGCACTTTCCCTCATCTTCCCAATCTTAGTAAATGACAATACAATACATCCTAGCCCCAAACCCAGGGGTCCTTCTTGAGTCTTCTTTTTCCTTAAGGCCACATATCTCATCAATCAGTCTGTCTTCCTCCTCTGACCTTCCCCAGCCCAATCTGTATCCAATCAATATTTATCACAGAGCCTTGTTTTCTTCTTGGGACCTGCTACAAACAGAAATCCTCTTGTTTATGCATTCATTTACTTCTTTATGGTTTGTGTCCTGTCTAGATGAGTCTAGATTGTAAGCTCCATGAGGACAGGGCCTTGTCAGCCTTATCCACCACTGTGTGCCCAGTGTCTGTAGCAGTGTCCATCCTCAATGGAGTTTCAATAAATACATGTAAGGTGAATGAGTGCATGAACTTTGCCTTTTTTACCTGTCTAAGTTTGTACTAAGGAGACCAGAGAATACAAAGAGCAAGAGAAGGGTTTGGGGAATCAGTGGTTCTATGTTATGTTGGTGCTTTATCACTTACTCCAGTCTAGAAAAGTTATTTACCATCTCTATGCCCCAGTTTACGCACATTTAAAAATGACAAGAGGGACAAGGGATGCAGCTTAGTGGTATAGACTAGCATGTGTGCTTCCTTTGGTTCAGTCCCTAGCACTGGAAGAGAGAGAATAATGAAATCATCTTCATAGATTTGGGAGATGCATTAGGTAACACGGGCAAAGTGCTTAAAATGGAGACTGATTGTAATAACACTAAATAAAAGTAAAACCCATTCTGTGTTTCTGAGCCCAGTGGTTTCCGGGTTTAGAAGTTATTCCCTTCTTTTCAGTAAAGCCCAATTAATGTTAAATTAAATTTTACTTTAGTTTTTCAGATATTTAAAAAAACACTCAAAAATGCTTACCTTTATTCAGTTGGGAAATTATTTTGTTGTATTAAATAAAGCTAACTTCTAAAGATATTGGTTCTATTTGTTGACTAAACTTTACTCTTTTTTATGTTTTCTTTATCACATATTTTAGTTTTAATATAAAAGGATCCCCTCTCCCCAAGCTTTCTAGTCCCTCTTAGATTGGGATTACACTTTATGCTGAACAGGTCACATGTCCACCCTTGCCCAACTCATGGAAGAGTCTCTTAATCTCTCCTTGCAGATTCAGAAATGTGATGTCCATTTGACAAGTGCATTTGTTCTGGGCCCAGTTCCTCATAAGACTATGTGCCCTTTTTGCCCTTGGATTCCATGAGACACCAGTACTTCCTGATATAAAAGTCTTCTTTTCATTTGTATAAACTAATCAGGTCTTTGTATCTTGTGACTAAAGGAATCCAAAGGTAAACTTCGCCTTTATGATGATCCAAGGAATATCTCCCACCAACAAGGCTGCATTCCCTACATGCCACAAAGAATAGTATGCTGTCTGATGCATCATCCAGATGTATCTACCAACAGGGTCAGCAGAACCCGGGAAGGCCTTTGAGACAGCTACATGATGGTCCAGACACACTCACCCTGCCACTGCCTCCATGACTGTGCTTACAGATTCACACAAATCCTAGAAGCCAGGCTTTCCCTGACAAGATCAGTGGACTGTGATAAGAGCAAAGAAATGAGGTACATGAAAGTCCTTGCAAAATAAACATGAACATTTATTATTATTGTTGTTTGTTGTTGCCTTATTCCATTCCAAAAGGGATGTGGGGTATCTACAAATCAGATTTTAGTGATGAATTGAAAATGTTTTCAAT
This sequence comes from Aplodontia rufa, assembly GCA_004027875.1. Taxonomy (NCBI): domain Eukaryota; kingdom Metazoa; phylum Chordata; class Mammalia; order Rodentia; family Aplodontiidae; genus Aplodontia; species Aplodontia rufa. Next base: position 13,570 of record PVKS010025645.1, on the reverse strand, counting down.
CTGAGGATCTGTCTTAAGGTCATCAGGAATATCATTTCTGAGCCAACAAAAGTACCAAGTGTAGAGATCACTTTGTGACTGTCCTCACCCTGGATTATACCCTACTCCTTGTTTGGTTCTAAAAATCTTGACTGGTAGCTTGGTTTTGTAGAGAAAGGTTGGTTTTGGCTTTGGGGGATGTTTGTCATTTGGCTCTCTCTTTTAGACCTGGAGTTTGGAGGGGAACCCTATTAAAGCAAGTGTGTTTTGGGTTCTCCTTAAGATTTAGTTAAGAAGGCAAGAGGGCTGACAGAAGGGAAAAGAAGAGTTGGCATGACAGAGGGAGCAGAGAACTTGTGACCTCCCTCCCCAAGGCAAAGGTAAAAGTGACTCAACTGGGTGGATGCGCCAATCTAAGCAGGAAAACCCTCCAAGCCTGCGTATTTCCCATCAGCCTGCACCTGTTGGGATCTCCTGGCTGACACCCACTCAGTGCACTCATCTGGTGTCCCCAAACAGGACACCCTGGGGCCTTTTTCCTACTCAGTCAGATGCCAGAGGGTGTGGCTGTCTTCCAGTTACAGACATTAATAAGAACAAAAGTCACTTCACTTTTCATTGGTGCAGCAATTAAAGCATTCCAAAATGTTTGCACACTGCTAAGAGATATTGCAAAAAGCACTGGGCTGACCCTCTGGATTTATTCAAGGAGACTCAGACAAATTTAGAAAATGAAAATTCTGACACCTGATTTGTGCTGCTCCACCTTTAGTCCTGGTTGGTCCTCACCCTCCCTTGTATTTATTACATACCATTGGTCCTACTTTTAAAAAGACTCACAGGGTTGTCACATTCCCACTCCTCCTCTTCTCTGTTTTGTAAGGGGTGAATCCAGGGAATTTCACCTCAATTTGCGTGCATAGAGAAAACGAAGACCCCGTGAATGTGCTAGGACCACTGCAAATGTTAAAAAATTAAAATGTTGGGGGGGCAGTACAGAAACTGCCTTCTGGTTCAGATCCAAGACATTCTTCCTTTCCCTATCCTTATTCCTCTTGGGGTTCTACCAACTTCAGTTGGATACTTCAGGAGAAACAGAGGTGAAGTAGGTTTTCTCTTATTACTATATCCAATTCAAAACAGCCTTGACTAGCAGCAGAGTGCCTGTATTTATCAGGAAATGCTGGTTCCCTTGTTTCTACCACCTGGTTATTCAAACATTTAGAGCAACAATTTCCATATACCCATTAGGAGTTCTCCTCAATTCAAATGAGTTGCCATCAGAGGGGATCATTTTTTCATGACATGGAGATTTGGTTGAAGATGACCAGGTCTTACAGGAAAGAAAGACAAATGATGAGCTTATGTGTATGTCCCTGGCTCACCCTATCCTATGGCTAAATGCTAGTACCATTGGCCAAATAACTCATTTCCAAGTTAAATTTCTATGGCTCTCACTGGTCTGAAGAGCATGCACCATGACTCAGAAATTATCAGAGTAGATTCTCCATACCTGGCAGACATCTTAGCACCAGTTTTGGATTCCCTACATCTAATGGGCCTATGGGATACCCAGATGACTTGGGCAAAACTTGATTGATTTAACGAATATTTTATGAGTAGCTATTGCATACATGGACCATGCCAGGCTTTGGTGGTGGAAATTCCTGAATCTCTCATCTGGGTCTTCCTCCAGAGATTTGGCTCTAAGAAACTTTTAACTTCTTAATGTACCTCAGTCTCTCTACAGACTCAGATTTTTGAGAATTTCCTCCCACCTGCATATCTCTCCCGTTGAAAGCCAATAAGAGAAAGGAAAGAAGGAGAATCTGGGACTCCTTTCCTCCTTGTACAAACCCGCACATTGAGTTAACCCCTGATGAGACCTCTCCTGGCTGTGACTACATGTGGGTTATGGTTCCTTTGGTAGGAACAGAGTTAGTTAGCAACCTGCATTTGCAATTCATAAGAAGGCAGACAGTGCTTCACTGTGTTGTGATGCCTGCATGTCTTTCCCATACACTGATGATGTTTCAAGTGTTTCTACGCGCACATCATCCTGTCAATATTCTTGTTTGCTATCTACCACTGTATAATTAACTATTCCAAAACTTAGGAGCTTAGAACAATAAAGATTTATTATTCCTCACAGCTCTGTGGATTGGCTGAGCCTGGTGGGGCAATTATTGTGCTCTATGTTGAGTTGGCTGAGGTCACTCACATGACTGCATTTGGCTGAGAGTGTGGCTAGGGACGGAATGCTCAAGATGACTTCCCTTAGATCTGGCACCTTATCTGGGGTGGCTAGATAATCAGAGAAAAATCCCACTCTTCTTTTCAATATTCAGTAGTCTGGCTTGAGCTCATTGACACGGTGGCTGAATTCCAGGAGGCCAAAAGTAGATCATCAAGTCTTGCAAGGCATAGACCTGGCACTAGTGGAACAACACTTGGTCCACATTGTTTTGGTTAAATCAAGGCACAAGGTCATTCCTGGTTCAAGGCAAGAGGAGATAGGTCCCATCTCTTGATGAGGGAAGTGGCATATGATCATAGGGAGGGGAACAATTGTTGGCACCATCTTTGAGAACAACTGGTCATGCTGGTGAAAGAAAGGAAGTCAGAAAAGGGATAAAATTGTGTGATTCAGGTAACATACAAGTTGCTATTTTTTGATATTAAAATTATTCCACATGACTGGGTGTAGAGGCACATACCTGTAATCCCAGCTACTCATACTGGGGAGGCTGAGGTAGGAGGATCACAAACCCAAGGCCAGCCTAAGCAGCTGCATGAGATCCTTTCTCAAAATAAAAAGGGCTGGAGATGTAACTCAGTGATGGAGTGATTGCCTAGCATGAACTTTTTCTGGCGTTGAGTCCCCAACACACACACACACACATGCATGCACACACACACATATATACACAAATTGTCCCATTTTGTATTCTTGGAGGGTTTCAAGCTGACCACCTATAGATTTCCATGTTATTGATTGTAATATAGTCTCACTACAATGTAAAATTATGGAAAAAAGTCTATAATGACAGAACGAAAATCAGTATTGCCTGGAGCTGAGCAGATAAGAGGCATGAGGGAAATTTTTGGGGTGATGGAAACATTTCGACTCAAAATATGGTAATAGGCCTGGCATGGTGTAATCCCAGTGACTTGGAAGGCTAAGGCAGGTGGATCCCAAGTTTAAAGTCAGCCTCAGCAACCTTGTGAGGCCCTATGCAACTTAGTGAGACCCTGTCTCAAATTAAAAAATAAAAAGGGGTGGAGATGTGGCTCAGTGGTTAAGTGCTCCTGAGGTTCAATCCCCAGGACAAAAAAAAAAAAAAAAAAAAAAAAAAAGGAAGAAATATGGTGGTGATTACACAGGTTGATACATTCATTTGTCAAAAATCATTGTAAAGTATATTTAAGAAGGTGCATTTTACTGTATTTGTAAATGCTACTTCAAAAGAGTTGATTTAAAAAAATTAAAGTCTATGCACTATGAATGTTTAGAAAGGCTAATTTGAAGTATGGCTAAATAAAATCGGTGTCAGGGTATACTATATTTACAAACAATAGCAAATTCCTTCGGGGAGGCAAAGGAAACAAAGAACTAAAGGGGATGTTTTGTTAGTTCCAAAGCAGGATGTGAGTGAATGTGACCATGTCCTCTTGCTGTGGTTGTTTAGAACAATTCGCTATCATTTTCAGTGTCCAGTGATTCTTGGTATTTTATAGATTATTGAAAGAGTGACTACATCCTGCTTTCTGGGGTACAGGAAGGATTGGTGTAGTCTCAGCAGACACAAACAACAAAATATGTTTGCCTGGAGCTGAGGATAGGGAGGAAAATTGATAGCTAATTATGTTAGGCCATCTTGGAATTAATTAACTTGATAGCAGCACTGAAGAAAACAAATTTTTAGTGATCTTTACAGATCATTCCAGGGATTTTCTAGCTTTAAATATCAATATCTTGGGGCTGAAATGGTGACTCAGTGGTTGGAGCACTTGCCTGGTATGCATGAGGACCTGGGTTCACACCCCAGTACCACATATACAACTGAGTGTTGGGAAAAAATAAATAAAAGTTGACTCTCTCTCTCTTAAGAAAAAAAAAAAAGAATCAAGATCCTGCAGAAAAGGTAATCTGGAACTCTTCTTTATATGGTATAGTTGAGGACACAAGAGTTAAGCGGAAATTACTGTTTGTATAGAACTCACTGTGTCCACATCAACCATGATTTCAATTTGTTGCAGCCACATCAGCAAAGCACTGTTAACGTGGACCACCATTTTTTGTACTGCTCTAGGTAGTAATCTTAGTTTCTATCAAAATCCGCTTGAACTTTAAATTAGTAAGGTCAGACTCAGGATGAGCCCTCTCTGGGGCTGAACTTCCTAGAGTAACACAATGTCAAGGAAGGGAAAACAGGCCCACGACAGGTTTCCTCTTTAAGGGCTCCTTATGAGCAATCAGCTTTTTCCCTGACTCTAATTACCTTATCAGTTAGTGTTATTCCTTCTTCCATAAAAATATGACTGTTGCAACTCATTTTGTGTAATTAAAGAGATGGAAAAATATGATTAAATATTATATTGATTATTATTAAATTATGAATTATTGACAAGGTCTTAATTTTACCTTCCTAAAGACTTTTGAGTTGCAATCTTTTAGCCTTAAATCAAAGAAATAAAAATGGCTAAATAAGGTTGGGGGTGCAGCTCAGTGGTAGAGCACTTGCCTAGCATGGGTTGGGACCTTGACTTTATCGGCAGCAATCCCCCCCCCAAAAAAATCTAAGGGGATATTTCAGGTAATGATAATCAGAAAAACTCTCCTTAATATTGTGGAAAGAAAAAATCTTCCTAGCCATTCTCCTTCTTCAAATAAAGCCATATATAGGACTTTTCTACCTTTCTTGTTCCTGGTAAGAGCCAAGAATATTTGTTAACAACATCCCATGGAAGGGATAGGGAAGCTTAGAGACAAGCATTTGACTTTACAGTAGCTCCAAGTCTTATGCATTCCTGAGCGCCCATTAACGATTGGGTTCCCCTTCTTTTATGCTCCTTATTAATTCTCAAAAGAGAATTTTAATTCTCTGTATATCATTGGATTTTTCTGATTCAGGGTCTTAAGAGCATCCTTCAAAATAAAGGAACAGGATAAAAATCTCCTTACAGAGGTATTCCCACAATGCTCTGGTTTCCAAAGTGCTTATAAACTGTCAAATGACTCAGAAATCCCAAGGACGAATTCTGATAGAGTCCAGAAGGAAAGCATGACTTCAGCTGAGGCTGACCCAAGGAAGCAGGCCACATCTGTCATCTCCCTGACAGTGTTCCAGGCTGAGCAGGAGCTACTAGAAGCAGGTGTGTGTCACCACTTGGCTCACAGCTATCCACTCATCCCAGACTCCTGAGGGAGAGGGGAGGGTGTGTGGGGGGGAGGTCAGAAGACTTCAGGCAACTCTGCCCAAACCAGAAATGGGAACCTGTTACCCTTGGCAGAAAACTGACTCTGGAAGATATTCCTAGCATCTTTTCTTACCCACATCCAACAGAGGAAACTTTTGGGCATCCCTCATCTCCCACAGATGGGCCCTTCTGTGACCCACCTGAAAACCCAGTTGTCACCTATTCCTCACTTATTATCTGGACATGATCCCTCTCTATGGTCACTCAGGGCTTAATGAGGACCAGCTGATTGTGGTTTGCATGATGCTCTGCAGCTGTAGCAGGGATCAAAGATGTACTTTGGCTTCTATTTCCTAATCTTGCTGAAAAATTCTCCCTGGTAAGAAAGAAAAAAAATATTTCACCTTCTAGTGCCAGGACAGATAGGCTACTGCCATGCCACGGGGTGATGAATCAGAGTTTTTAACTGCAAATGAAAGAATCCACAGTTCATGATTAAGTGGCAAACCAATTTATTGAAGAATATTTTGTGGCTCAGAGAATTCCCAGGAAGGCCAGAAAATCAGGCCTCGAGGCTCTATAGCCTGCAACAACAACCAAATCCTCTTCCTAACACTGATGAGCACTGGTGCTGCCGGTAGTTTGGATGCTGAGATGGGTACAGTGTCAGTCACTCTGCTGCCCCTGAGATCTTAAAGGTTGCTCCACTGAGCCTCCAGAAAAGGATTCCACCAGGGGTCTGCTCATAAAGGGACATGTATGATGAGTGGGGGCCCAGTTACATGCTTGTGCCCTCACTGCAAGACATCCTAGGGAAATGTCGTTCTGGTCTCAAAGTCTCTAAAAATAGCAAAGTTTTTTTTGTTCAACAGATGCTAAGCAGCCACAAGTATGACACTTGACAAAGTATGACATGTCTCCTCATTTTCATATACTGTCATTCCTCAGGATCCCAGGAGCCCTCTCAGTTACCCAGATCTGCAGATGTTGAAGTCCCTTGCACAACATTGCATAATATTTGCATATTACCTATAAACATGCCCTTTTATACTTTAAATCATCTCTAGATTACCAGGCTACTTATAATTTCTAATATAAAGTAAACACTCTGTTGGTAGCTGTTACACTATATTGTTTAGGGAATAATGACAGGGAAAATAAAGTCTATGCATCTTCAGTACAGATACAATTTTTGTTTCAAATAATTTTGATCTGCAGTTGTTTGAATCTACAGATATGGAACCCAGGATTTGGAGGACCAACAATGTCTCTCTGTCTTCCTCTCTTTCTTTCTCTTTCAGTCATATGTGTGTGTATAATCTGCTGTTAGTTGCCTTTTGAAAAAGTGAGACAATGCAGTAGATTGCTGCTGTAACAACTTAACACAAAGCTAACAACTTAGAACAATCTATTCTCTTGGTTCTGGAGATCAGAATTGCAAAGTCAGTCTTGAGCTAAAATCAAGGTGCTAACAGGCTCACATTCCTTCTGGAGGCTCTAGAAGAGAATTATCTTCTTGTCTTTACAGCTTCTAGAAGCTATCTGTATCTTAGGGCTCAGGACCCCTTTCTTGCATGGCCTCTTATTGCTTCTGTTATCACATCTCTTACTGTTCTGTCCTATCCTCCTGTCTCGCTCTTATAAAGATTCAGATAATCCAGGATGATCTCCTAACCTCAAGGTCATTAACTCAATCACGTCCACACAAGTCCCTTTTATATATCAGGTAACATGATTGCAGACCCAAGGGATTCAGGATACAAACCTATTTGGAGCCATTATTCAGCTTGCTGCTATATGTCTCTAAAGGCCAGCTGGCTGTGTGCACAAAGGCCTCTGGGAGCCGAGTGGAGTTCCCTTGGTGACTTGACCAGGGTCCATTATCCAGTCTTCATGCCAGACTTGGAGATGTTGGCTCATGACCATCAGACACTCATGACATTTGAATAAATTAGAATGCCAGTTAATTTGTTTATTCATTTTTAATGGACACTGTTTCTTTCTATAAGGCTCTTCTGTGTCACTGCCTGACCAAATTAACAATCAGAAGGCTGATTATGGAGCATGGACTCAGGCACAGAGATGACTGTTTCCAAAGGGTGTTTCCAAGGGTTGTAGGGACACCAGGAATGACTCCGACTCACAATAGAGCTCTCCTTCTATTAGCCAGATTCTGTCTTATTTCATAAGCTGAGTTGGACACAACTCTCAACCTTTATCCCCCTTGTCACATGAGCCAGGCTCCTGGGGCCATCCTCTGCTCCTCCCTTGTTCCCCTCCACATTCAATCCATCACCCAATGCAATCTCATCTTTCTAAATATCTCCCATATCCAAACTCATTTAAAATCTTCTCTTCTTTCCCCACAGTCTAAGCCAGCACTTGCATCACTGCAGCAGCTTCCTAGTGGGCCTTCCTGTCCCTTTTTTTGGAACCCTCCTGTCAAATTCTCCAACCCACAGTCAGACTGGTCTTTCTCCACCTGATGATGTTACTGTCTCATTTAAAGCTCTCCAATGGTTTCACATTAATCACTAGAATAAAACCCCACATGTTAGTCCAGATCCTCCACCAAATTATGATTAAACATGCAAGGATTTTATCTGGGAAATGTCTGTGACAGCAACGTAAGAGGGTTTGGAGGAGGCTGGAAGAGCCATCCACTGAGATGTGAATCTGAACTCAAGGACAGGAAGGGAGAGAATGGAAGGTAGAAGCCTCCTAGCCTGCCCTTCAGACTGAGGAGGTTTCAGCAAAGCCATCTTGGAGGACTTGATCCAAAACTGGCATCAGAGGAGTCCCAGCTCAAGTCTCAGCTGAAATGTTACTTCCTGCAGTAGGTCCCAGTGCTCTGGTCCCCTCCATCCATACATTTATCTCATGTGTGTAAAGCATGACTCATTCCTCAGAATTTAGAATCTAAGCCAGGTATGGTGGTAAACACCTGTAATCCTGGCAACTCAGGAGGCTGAGACAGGAGGATCACAAGTACAAAGCCAGCCTCAGCAACTTAGAAAGACCCTGTCACCAAAACAAAAACAAAAATAAAACAAAATAGTAACAACAAAAAACAAACAGGTGGGGATGTGGCATTGCTGGTTTCAATATGTAATACCAAAAAAAAAAAAAAAAAAAAAGAAATCTAGTAGGACCAGGACTGTGACTTTTTTTAATCTACTGCTAAAAAAGTGGCGCTTGGTAGGTGCTCAGTAAAATATCCATTGTTGAGCCAGTGAGGTTACCCGAAAGACATAGTCTCTCAGGACAGTCTGATAAATACAAAGAAAGAATGTCATAGCTTAGAGTGGGGTCAACCAGGTTCAGAAAGTGGAAATTCAGAGGCAAACAGGCAGAGCCCATCCAGGTATCATCATGAGCACCAGTTTGTGCCTTTGAGCATCTACTATATGCTAGGTGGTGGTAGTTAACCCACTAATAGAACTTCTTAAAGTCTAATGACGGACTTATCATCAGTCTAGGGAAGAGACAGCCCCATAGGATTCTAGACAATCTGACTATTCTAGCAGGTTTACCCATAATGAAGGGCAAGGGCCATAACAGTTGACTGATATGGCATAGGCCCTGACCAATGAAAATGGACACCCTCCATTAACAACTAGTGTCATCAGGAGGGTGTTCCAGCTGAATGTAAGCAGAGACCCACAACATTTGCACTGGACTCCTTCCTCTGACCATATTTGTTCTGAGCTGTGACCACCAAAGGGAGCTCCCTACCCACTCTTGCCCTACCTGCTGGGCTGTTTGGGAGGCAGAAGGGTGTGATCTTCTCTCCCACTGTAGGGGATGGCTTCCTACATTAGCCTTTCATGAGATCTTTGAATACCAGCATGGATCCATGGACATGACAGAGTCCTTCAGCATGTAAGACTGAGGTCTGAAACTCTGGCTGTGGTGACACACCTTCTTCTGGGACAGGCCAACTAGCGAGCCTCCTTCCCCGCAACTCTGGACTTTTGGTGCTGCTAGGCGCTGTCTTTGATGGTTGCCTGCAAGTTGATACTTGATTGGGAATGGGTGGGTGGGGTGGCCTCTGGGTTCAGGAGCAGTTTTTCAAGAGGTTTGCCTCTGATATTTGAATCATTAGTCCCAGGTAATTACAAACTGGTGACAGATTTGGTTTGTGATCTCAGTAGTCGACCTCAGGCAGATAACCAGAGGTTGCTTACTAGAGACTCAGTAATTAGCATGCAAATTAAGTAAGAAAGCACTGAGAGATGGGAGCTTGGAAGTGGTAGTAGATGGTGTCCTGTAGAGGGGTGAGGCTCAAGAAACATTCAGGATTCCTGAAGGTGGAAGAAGATGCAAGACACAGTTGGGATTCAGGGTGGCAATAGACCTTCGCCAGCCTCCGGTTCCAGATTCAGTTCCCAACCAGCTCCATTTTGCTCCCCTACCCCATAGAGCCATTTCCATAGGCCTTTTTCATAAAGTCCAAACAAAGAAGGCACACTGCCAACAGGTTATATCAGTGGGCGAATGCTAAGAAGTTAGTGTTTATGACCTTGGGTATATACAGTAAATCAAAGTGTATATGGCCTTGACTAACCATAAGATATCCAGTTCCCATCCCTGGCTCCACACTAAAAGCATAACAGCCCACTGGAAATCTCAGTGAGGGAGCCTAAACTACAGCCATTTTGGACCTGCCCCAACATATGGGAAATCAGGTGTCTTCTATACATGTGTGTGTTTTCAGTCTCATGTGCTCTAAGGATGTTGTAATTTGTGCAGAAGCATGTCTTCAATACTCCATTTGTGTAGACTCAGATGCCAGGAACCCCTTCTCCATCCCCTGTCATCAGTCACCTGTCACATCAAGTTCTTAAAAGTGGATTTAAAAAAATATGTCCTAAACCCAACTTCTCAGACATGAGTCAGGTAATGACTGATTCTTAAATTTGTTGACATTTTTACCAAGAACCATCAAACCAGGAGACATCATATAAAGCCTAAAAATTCAGGGTAGTCTGGCTGTTGGTCTATGTTTGGAGAAAAGCCATAGTTATCATAGCTACAAAGAGTGTGTGCTTGTGCTTGTGTGAACTGGAACTGAGGCAGTGAACTAAACAAAATAATTCAAAAGGTTCCCAGGTACAGGACAGCTACAAAGCATCAAAAATAGGAGGCTGAGGTTCCTGACTGAGAAGCAGGAGTCTGGAATTGAGGTGAAGGCTCCTGGGAGAGGCTACATTTTAAAACCAAACGTAGGGTCTGCCCAAGGAGTTTGTGATTACATAATAGAAAGAAGAATCATTGGTTGGCTCACTGAAATATTAAAACTTATGGAATGGATGCTTCTCATTTGGAATATAAAATTCATATGAGCACTATAAGACTAAGTGAATGGTATCAGAGGACAAAAGTCTGATGGTCTGATGGACAGTTTCTCCAAGTGTGATTTGTGCATCATTTGCCTGGGGATTAAATGAAACATGTGCAGAAAAGGCAGGTCCTGCAGATATACTCTGGGCCTGCTGAGGTACTGGCTCTGCAGTGGGGCCCAGGCATGTGCTCCTACATGCTGTGACTCTTCAAGCTCACATGATCCCAATGCTGCTAGGAGGTCACACAACCAAGTGGGGAAGCAGAAGGGATGGTTTCCTGTGCCTCCCACACACTTCTCAACTTTTTAGGAAGTACCAGAGGGGAAGGCAACATAAACACATTTTTCTTTAGACCCAACCGTTTTTCTTTTAGGTTAAAATTTTATTTTCATTTTGAGAATTCAAAATGTGGGGCCAACAAGGTACTGTTTTTTCCCCCCAGCATGGGCTTTGAAGGGTGAAAGGTGAACTCTGATCCCATCTTCCTAGCCTGTTTTCACTCCCTAAGGGGTCACCACCCAGACCCCCATGAGAGAACACACTATTTCCTGATTCAGCTGGGTCTCTCAGTCCTGAATACCCAAGGACAACATCAAGGGCCTAAAAATAGAATTGGGAGGCCCAGTCCAACCGGAAAAGATCAAGAGGCCTCCCTGGATTTCCAAAAAACGACCTGAACAAAGGAGCTGGCGCCCTCTAGTGGCAGATATTGTGTACTAGCAAAGGTCAAGGAACACTGAGTTGGTGCTGAGTGCCCCATTAGGAGCTAAGAAGGTGGGAAGTGGGAGACCCTGGCAACACCACCTCCCTGACTTGGGGTAGAAAGAGAAAAAAGTGTGCTGCTATTTAAGTTCAATGAGTTTTTAGGTGCATTACTGTGATGAATAATGTTTTAATAATGATTGCCTCCATTATCACAGACATTGGACCCTTCATTATTTTCTCAGTGAGATTATGGCCACTAACACTCAATTCACACCTGTAGCAAGAGAATTTTTTTCTCCTGGGGGAAGTGCACAGCTTTGGGATAGGTGTTCAGAAGAAATAAGAGGGTCTCTTTGCAAGCCAGGGAATTTAGCAGAACCATTCAGCATCTCTGAGGGGCTAAATTGTCTTCCCACCTGAAGATATCCATTTCCTTACCCCTAAATCTTAGAGAAAGTGCACTGTTGTTGCACACACTTTGGGAAATGACGTATATGGGTAAAAGTTCAGTAGCTATTTAGAATTTGAAAGAAATCATATATGACTAAAAGGCATAAAGCTTTTAATAAATGCTTAAGAAGTAAAAGTGCACACCACCTCACATACATTATAATAACTATTAAAAAAGAAGAAGAAGAACTAGGAAGGACAGAGAAATTGGAATCCTTGTCCACTGTTAGTGGAACTGTAAAATGGTACAGTTGCTATGGAAGACACTATGATATTTCTCAAAATACTCAAAATGGAATTACTGTAGGATCCAGCAATTCCTCTTCTGGGGATATAATGAAAAGAATTGAAAGCGTGGTCTTAAAGATATATTTGTACATCTGTTTTCATAGTGGCATTATTTACAACAGCTAACAAACACCTCAAGTGCTCATCAATGGGGATGAAATGGGTAAGAAAAAAGTGGTATATCCATGAAATGGAATATTATTCAGTTTTAAAAAGGAATAAATTTTTTATCAGATGAATATGGAGTTATAATTGAGGGGGAATCATTATTAAACAATCAAGAACAAATGTATATTTATATAGTTAGCCAAGGCTGATGCCATGTCATGGATGCCCCCCTTGGATTCGCTGTGATTCTATGATTCACCCAGAAGAACCCCTGTGATAATGGACATCTCATGGCTATCAGAGATCTCCTTCTGAGATGATTCCCCCAATTTCCCTCCCTCCAGTCTGCTAGACATCCTTCCTAATCCCTCCCCACACCCTGCCCCTCTCCCTATGCTTCCAGGCAATGATCCCCAGTTTGTGTAAAAATTCATACATTTTGAGGTTCTTATTACCTTAGTCATCTAACATATTATTGCCCGATGTATTCTTTTTTTTCATTGTCTTTTCTTTGTATTGAGAAATTTATCTGTTGAACAATCATACAAGTTTTTTTAGAAGTATATAGAGATACAATTGAGGGGGAAACATTATCAAACCAACAGTAATCAATGTATATATACTTGGTTGTCCAGGGGTAATGCCAAAACATGGATGACCACCTTGGGTTTCACCTGTTGCAGTTTCCCCCAGAAGAACTCATGCGTTAAATGGGTATCTCTTGGAGGAATGACATCAGCTTCTGGGATGGTTCCCCCATATTCCCACTCTCCAGTCTCCTATGAGTTCTTCATACACCCTCTCCCCTCCTCATCCCCCTCCCTAAGCCTCCAAGTATCCTAGGGAGCCATCCCCCTATTATTCTGAGAGTCATACAATTTGAAGTATTGTTAGCTTAGCCATCTAACATACTGCTTCCCGATGTATTCTAGCTTCCACAGATGATAGAAACCATTCGACCCTTGAGTTTCTGAGATTGGGATACTTCACTTAGCATAATTCTTTGGATCTCCATCCATTTGATACCAAACGCCATAATATCGTCTTCTCTAACGGCTGAGTAGTATTCCATTGTATATATGTACCACAGTTTTTGAATCCACTCATCCAGGGAGGGGGCATCTGGGTGGGTTCCATAGTCTAGCTATAGTAAATTGAGCTGCTATAAACATTGAGGAAGACACATCACTATAATAAGCTGATTCTAGCTCTTTTGGGAAATACCCAGGAGTGGGATAGCTGGGTCATAAGGTGGTTCCATCCTTAATTTTTTG
>PVKS010025644.1:0-29623 GCA_004027875.1 Aplodontia rufa | reverse complement strand
AGACAACTTGGCTTGCCTTGTGAACAGATCCTGCTGGTTTAACATTTCTTAATGCAACTTTTAGTGTTTGTGCCAGCAACCTTGGGATTTTAAGGAAAGTATTTTGAGATGAAGACGATGAACATGACAAACAGATGTAAGTATAGAGTCGATTTATCATAAATGGAAAAAAATACTGCTTATTTCTCCAGAATTATTTCTGACCATTTCCCCCATGAATTCCAAACTTTAGGACAACCGGACTTCTGTTTGTTCCTATATACTGCTATGTTTTCTCCTGATTCATGTCTGTCTGTACCTCTTCCTTTGCTTCCAAACCACTCTATATACTAATTCTCCCCTGGCACTCCTTTTTCAGCTTCACTCTTCATCTTCTGCTATTGCTCCAATTTCAGGTTTTAGATCTATGTTCCTCCTCTGAGATCCCTTTGTTAGCCTTGTGCTTTAGAGCAGGATATATGAACTTCATGTGCAATTTCTAGTTGCCTTTCAAATTGTGTGTATCTCCTAAATAGTTCTTATTGCAGTTGGTTAAAGCAAGATATTATGTAAGTCCTAGTAATTTTAATTGTCTCAGCTAGCAACTTCTTTTAAACTTTCCTATATAGAAAGGAAAAACTCATAATATTATTAATGAAAGAATTTTCATGCATTATATATATAAACTCAAGATAAAACCCATTGCTAAGAAGTGGACTTTTTTACTTATAAGATATTAAAATCAAGAAAATTAGTAAAGCATAATCATATAATGATTATCCTGACTCAGAACCTTTCTCAAAGGAAATAAGTCAAATATAATGCCTCTTCATGATACAAAATGTCAGTTGCTCATTTGCTACCCAGAAAATAATGACCCCAATGTCAGATTAAAATTACAACTTAAGAAAGGTCTGTGATACTTTTTCTGTCTCATTGATTGAGCATATTTTTGGTAATATATGCTGAATATAGGATTTACAAATTAAATAAAAATGATAAGCAAATGCCAGGTATGAGAAGTAAAATTGTGCTTCTAAAATATAATTAGTTATATCTATATTACTAAAATTTGAATGTTTATAGGTATTATCAGAATAAAAAGAAAAAATAGCAATCATCTTCCCATATTTAAGGAAAACTGGAGTGACATTTTTAAAGAAGCAGCCTGATTAATAATTTTATGTTCAAAACTAAAAATTTAGTTACTATAACAATCATTTTGAATTTCTTTTTTGTATATATTAAGATATATACACTATTAGGTATTATGATTCAGAATGTCTGCCTTTTCTTTAACCTGTTTAATAATTTGATGTAAATTTATGTATTTCATATCAATACATCTTCATTATAATCCAAGTACTCTTTCAAGAGGAAAAGGTAGTACTCCTTGAATTTAAGGAATGTTAAATATGTACAATACTTTTAACAAACTATTACCATGAAATATAGTTTTAATATGAAATTATATTGCTAGGCTAATTAGAAAAACTAGTTTCCTTTGCAGTATCAACCGAAATTACTGTGTTTTCTAGCAGCTTCAAACCTTAAACATTTGTTTAATTTCTTTTTATGGTCTGATGGTTAAGTTAGGCATAGGATATATAGCTGTCATCTTCCCTATTGTGACCTATGTTTTGTAATCTAGTTGTTTACATACATCGCAGAAAAATTGTAACACTTCCATAGCCCTTTGTTAAAAAATAATTACTGAAAGGATAACCGTCACAGGAAGAATTGTTGGAAGAATTGGGACCAGAGCAAGCCTGGAGTGAGCAGGTCATGTGGTGAAGATGTCAGACCCTGAAAATAACATCTCTTTTAAACTATTTTATAGAAATTCATTGCCATATATTGTGTATTATTAGATTCTTTTACATACACATAAATCTCTAATGGAAATAAAAATGGAGAATTATAACTAAGTAGTTATTTTCTATTCATTAAATTTCATTCTATGTAATTTATCCTTGTGTCTAGCTTTATGGTCCACATAAACAACTATTTACCTGCCACTGTTCAATTGCTTATTATATAGTGCTTTTTGCCTGATTATTTCATATATACTCTTTGCCTCTTTATTTCCTTCCTCCCTTTCCTTCCCCCCTTTCCTTCCCCCCTTTCTTTCCCTCCTTCCTTCCCTCCTTCCTTCCCCCCGCCTCTTTCTTTTTGTGGTTTTGGAGGTTGAATTCAGATCTTACACATGCTAGGCAAGTGCTCTACCACTGAGTTATATCCCCAGTCCTTTTTATTTTTCTATGTAAATTTTGAGAGTGAGTTTTCCCAAGTTGCTCAGATTGGACTTGAACTTGTAATCTTCCTGCCTCAGCCTCCTGAGTAGCCAAGACTATAAGTATGTGCCATCACACCTGGCTACTCTTCACATCTTTCATGAGTTATACCCTAGCATAGCCAAGGGTAGGAAATTTTCTCCTATTCCTGTGTAGAACTAATCACAATACTGAGCTTATAAGAATTAAAATATTAGTTTTGAGACTCCTTCCCATGTTCTCTAGTAATGTGTGTTGTTACCTTCCTGTCCCTCTTCTGGCTGTTTAATGAACAAGGGGTGGGGGGGGACTTTAACTCTAGCAAACCAAGGAGGTGCTTTGTCCCAGGACTGGAACCAAGACCCAAAGGTGTCCATAAAGTGAAACATGTGAGGAACTGTAGCATGTAAAGTTTGGAGTCTGATTTAGCCATACCCAAGATGAATGAAAGGGAAGCGAAGAAGGTCTACCTATAGAGAGGGAGAAGAATAACAATCTGATAAATTTCTAGGTTTCTTTACAATTTTCGTTGAGACCCAATTGATTTTTACTTTGGCTCCATGAGCTACTTCTTTAACCTTGAAAAAGATTCTCTTCCACCAGTCTTCAAACAAACCCCAAACAAAGCTAATTTGATTTAGAGCTCTTAGGAAATTTTGTTATGGGAAATGAGAAAATGAGACTTACTTAACTTTAAAGCTGTTAGGGAGCCCAAAAAACTAGTCCGTACTCAGGTGACAAACGGTGTGGTTCTGAGTCACTTCTCAGACACCTCTGGGAATAATTTCTTTATTTTAGAAAGAGGCTAATGGAATTTTTTCATAGTGAATAAATTCAAAATCCCTTCTATGCTTTCAACAGTAAATGAAGCAGAGTGGGACTAATTAATTCAGCTACTTGGGTGGGATAAGAACTGACTCAGATCTTGGTCATTATTTGCCTCTTTAGATCCTTTGTCTTCTAAGAATTATAATTTCCTGTTTCATGTTTTTATCAATAATTGAAAGTTGCTATGTTTTCTAGGATTTTTGAGGTAACAACTAAGAAGAAAAATGAGGCTTTTATTGATATACATTGCCACCTACAAAGAAGAGATGGTACAGTTTATTTCTTTAGGTTTGAGTTATGGGATATTAGAGAAATGAGGGATTTAAAAATATGAAATATTCTGAGTATAATTGAGTAGGACATGATAGTGTGACAGTTAACAGTCAGTTAAGACTCAGCTACAGATGTTAATAGGTAGAGATCAGACTATTTAAGTATATTCATTTTTTTAAATATAAAGGTAACATGCTGCTTCATATTCAATAATTTAAGTCATTCAGATCATTTAGCTTCTATTTTAGCGATTTTAGAAAAGTGTGTATTTTCTAACGGCTATATGAATATTCAGTAGCTCAGTTTGTATAAGATCAAAATGGTGATTTTTTTTTTAAAGAAAGGAATGCATGAGATATCCCTTCAAACTATACTCCCATTACATTTTTAGTCGTATTTAATGGACTAAGTTGACAACTAGAAATTAATTTTCACCCTAATTATAACATACTACATTACTGAGACATGTCAAGATTATTAAACATTCTTTAATATGTTATTTCATATAACACAATGAAACACTGAAAGAATAATCTTGAAAAGTGAATTATTTTCTTTCATTCTTCCTTCTCTCTGTCTTTTCAATGCTGGTATTAGACCCAGGGCTTCACTCATGCTAGACAAGTGCTTTACCACTGAGCTACATCCCCAACCCTTTTTACTTTTTGGAGACAGGGTCTTGCTAGGTTGCCCAGGCTGGTCTTGAACTTGGCCATACTACTTCTTCAGCCTTTGGAGAACCTGGCATTGAAGGCATGTACCCACCATGCATGCCCCACAGAAAAGTTAAAAATTAAATGCCTTTAATTTTTTTAAAGATTAAAAATAAATAACTTATCATTGATGATGACATAAATAACATAATATTTGAAGTAAGCACCTTTAGAAAATTCCAAGACCGGGGCTAGAGCAATGGCTCAGAGGTTTCGGTGCTTGCCTGGCAAGCTCAAGGATCCGGGTTCAAGCCCCAGCACCATGTACACAACTAAGTGTTGGAGCAACTAAGGCCATGTGAAAAACTAAATAAAGTTGTTTCTCCCTTTCTCTGTCTCTCTCTCTTTCTCACTGTCCCTCTCTCTTAAAAAAAAAAATTCCAAGACCTTTTTGAATCTCTAATGAATTATTTTTTAAAAATATTCAGATTATTATATTAATCTAAATATGCAAATACACTGGACAAACTAAATCCATTGAGTCAATGGTTTATCACAAATTTTTACTGTTAGGTGTAACCATCAATAACTGCAATTACTGCAAGGTAGCTTTTCTAATCATCTCCTTGCACACACATCAAGATGACACACTAGAACAAACAAGATATTAGTGATACCTTAGTCCTTAAGCTTGGATAGCCTTTGCTGACATATGGAAGGCTTTCCCTTACTTTAACTGAAATTTCATTTTGATTTGTTCATCTCTCTCCTTCCCCATATCCTCCTGTCCCTATTTTTCCTTAATTTTCCATTTAGCAAAGCAGGGAGGGATTTCTAATATTTATGTTGAAAAATTTAAGCCAACTAGGTATTCATAAAATGGCCCATGAGTGTTCATAAGAATTGCATAATGAAGAGACCTTATAGCTGTTTGCCTTCCCAAATCTTGTGATCTGACATAAATTTATGCTTGCTGCCTATGCGATGTTTCACTTTATAACATCATTTTAAGAAACATATGTTGTCTTGTGGTATTTGGCATAAAAATATAAAGAACAAACACATTTTAAAATGTTAATTTGTGTTTTCAACACTGAAAGTAATTCAACTTGAAGGATTTTATCATTTTTTCTAAATTCAATTGATGTCTATGTTTCATGTTTTGGCTTTTGTCATTTTACATGATTTTGAGAATTTTAACCTCATGTCAACCATCCCAATTTGATGGTGTCTGAGAAGATTTCCTGGATATCAGACTTCCAATTTAAAGATGGTATGGTCCCAGACAAATTAGGGCCAATTGGTCACCCTAGAACTGGAGTACCTGTTACCAGCCCTTCCATTTTATAGGCAAATTAACTTGCTGGTACCAACTCCTTAGAATCCATAGTAGAAAAGCCCAGGCTGACCTTAAGAGCTTTGATCTGTGGTTCACTGCTCTTAATTTAACACCGTCATTCTTAAGGTTAGAATCTTTGAATCTACTGTTTACAGACTCTGCTTCTATCAAGTATTTGCACAACACTATATTGATATGGAATCAGTAAAACAAGACTCTTTAAATGGATTAAATGCTATAATATTGGTGTATATATAAACATACTTTTAATTACAAAAGTACATATTATGTACATGTAACTTTTTTATGTTCTTTAAAACATTAAACATCAGATGTATCCAAGTTTCCCTTGCCCTAGAAATTGAGTACATGGAAGAAATTTGGGGAAAATCCAAGGTGTATATCACAAAATCAAAACCAGAGGATAAAATATAGTTTAGAGTACTAAGATCACACAAAGATTAAGGATATAATAGTGCTTCAAGTGGCAATTCAGCTTCTTTAATATTTTTATTAGCAAACTCACCAATTTCCAATGTAAAAATTCTATTTTGGGGTAGTACACTAGAATACTCTTTTCATAAGCCGAACTTACTTTACCTCCCTTATGGCTCCGTCCGCTTGGCCTTGAAACAAAAAGATCAAATATCTTATTTTTCAGAACAAGCATTTGAATAACTGACATCAAGATTTTTTCTTTTTGTTCTCAATTTTAGTGTTGTTCATCCTAAATCACATAACATTACTTTATTTTGTCTCCTATTTCCTTTTTTGAATACATTCTTATTTTGTGCATAATATTTTAAAAACATAGTCCTCATACTCCATTTCAGATTTACTGATTTTTCTGGATATGATGCCTTTTACAAAGCCTCAAGCTAGGTAGTTTTGTTTTATAATTACGCATATTGTTGATCTGTTGAGTTTACTGAATAGTGAAACTTTTTAGAGTTTATTTGTGAGGGAAAGGTAGTTACATAGAAATGTTCATTGTCTTTATTTTCCTGCAGATCTTTAAGGAGAATAATTTTTTCTTATTTTCTAAAGAATATCTTGCCTTAATTGAGTTTAAATAGGGTACACTCAAAACTTTTATAAGTATGGTACTGTATATCCTACTGTCATGTATATTTAAAAACAATAGGGGGTGGGAGGGAGGGAAGCTGGAGACTGAATTGGAACAAGTTAAACCCCATGCTTTTATAACTATGCCATTGTATAATCTTAAGTCATGTATATCTGAAAAAAGGAACCAATAAGAAAAAAACAAAGAATATCTTGCCTTGCTAGACTGGCTCTTCAAGTTCTGTGATGGTGAATCAGAAAGCAGGCAGAGTGCCAGAGCCAGGTGGGCAGCTCTAAGATTGTGAGGCAGAAGGTGGCATTCGACAGGACAGAGAGGGGGACAGCCAGAAGTGTTAACAGGCTTGTGGGAGCAGAGGGACATGTTCCAGTGAATAAAGGTTTGGTACCAAAGCAGTTGTTGTAAGGACCAGTGATTGGGGGAGGAAAAATAAGGAGATATTAAGACATCACTGCGGGGCTGGGCTTTAGCTCAGTGGTAAAGTGCTTGCCTTGCATGTGGGATGCCATCCCCAGATCCAAAAAAGAAAAGACAAATAATAATTATAGGCCCTAGCCAAACAAAGAAAAAAAAAAACAAACCTAAGACATTGCTGGGGAGTATTGTCTATTTTATGGCACCCCAGAATGCTACTAAATAATTAGTTTATATTGAAATGTATATGGACTCTATTCTTGTCACATTGATGTTACTTTATGAATGACCAAGGGGATCAGGGTTTATAAGAATAAACCTGTATTTAAAATATGCTCACTGTAGAGAGCTACACATATGTATGTATACGTGTTTTTACCTGAAGAGGTTGTTACTTGCCCAAGCTATACTGCCTGACTGTAATCCCATAGCCTCAGCGTATGAGAGTATGAGGTCTATTAGTGGAGGAACTGTATCTGTGAGTGATGTCTGAGGTCCTATTCCTGCACCCTAGAGCCAAACAAGGAGGAAGATAGATCCATTCGTGGAACCCTTAATATATTCATCTCAGGTAACCCTCTATGCTCTGTGTGAAGACATTTTCAGATTGTCACTTGTGCCACCTTTGAAAATCCTAAGAAACCTGTGTTTTAAAATATGCATAATGGAATAGGAAATATCCTGGCAAATATGGTTACTTTAACAAATTATTAATGTCTAGAATAATTTATCTTTGAAGAACATATTCTCTCTTGTGTTCTGTTTTTCAAAGCCCCTTGAAGGTGATGAGAATTCACAGCTATGACTTAGAATAAGCATCAAATATGTTACATGTGAAATAGATAGAAAATTGGGTTATACCACATGATGTGTGAATTAGCATCATGATGAATACTGTGGTTTTCATCAAGTGCTTGAAGGTATTTCTTTGAAAGGAAGGAAAAATTGGAAAGCTGGTTTTCATCTTTACAAAGCTTTCTAAGAAGGAGTTTCATCTTGCAGAGATAAGGAGCAACTTCAGGAGTGCATGAAATACTTGCCCCTTCCCTTTCCATTACTGCAGCTGTCATTAACTTTGGGTGATGAGAAGGTCACCTTGGGAGAGTTTTAGCACTGAGGGGGCCCGGTTCTCCACCGTCTTTTAAGCTGCATGCTGAACTCGCATGGCTGCACTGACTTTGCACAGAACCCTGTAGGTTCCTCCCTCAATTCTTATTTTAGACTTTACATTTTGAAAATCTTGTATAATGTAATTTTGTTTGCTGTTTCTTACATTTGTTACACTGGCAGTTTGTATAGCAAAAGGAATTATTTTATCTAGTATATGTTATTTTTAAATAAAATAAACATTGGAAAACTTGAAAAAATAAGGCATGGATATGTGTGGGAAGCTGACTTTTTAGATGGAGAGAACAGAGAAAAGAAAAATGCTGTAAGAGGAACTATATTTATGTGTGGCATTTGTTATTAATTTTGTAATTTTGTTTATCATAAGGAAAGGCTCATTCTCAAATGGGAAGAAAAGTGAGGATGTTTTTTCCTGTTCTTGAGGTTCACTAAATTATAGTGTCAATGAATAATACTGATAACAATTGGCAATTATGAGAGAATGGGGTAATAAAGGCTTCACTGGTTTATAAAAGGACTCAAGAAATAGATATTTTATTTAGAAATTTTGCTGACCAGGGTACACCACATTAAAGAGTATTTGGCATTCTTTCATTCACTTATCTATTGAGCCCCTACTTTAAAAAGGAGGAAACCAAAATACCAAGAAATCAAAAATAAGCAAATACATTTACAGTTTAAAAATTGTATCCATCAGGGCTGGAGTGGTGACTCAGCCCTTAGGGTGCTTGCCTGTCTGGTGCGAGGATGCAGGTTTGAACCCCAGCACCATGTACATAACGAAGTCTCTGAGCAATGAACTCCACACGAAAAACTAAATTTGATTGTCTCTGTCCCTCTGATTAAAAAAAAAAAAAACTATCCTTTATTGTACTCTCAATTGATTCATATGTAGTTTTGAGTTGGGTTAAGTTTTAATGAAGAAACTAAAGACCACAGGCTAGTGACTTGACTAAAATGATGTTAAGGAGTAAGGTTAGAATTCAATTTAGGATTTGTGATCCTATTTGCTTATTTATTATCAACTTTTTATTATGGGTTTACAATGTGTCAAAGCATAGAATAGATAAAGATGAATAAAATGCATTTTCTTCCCTTGAGAAGCTAGTCAACAAGAGACTAGTAATTAAGTAATATCATTTGGTATGACATGAAGTCAGGGTTAGAAGTGATCTGTGCAAAGAATGGAAGGTTTATGAAGAATTGCCTCGCTTGCATGTGAGGGTGGAATCTGCTGTATTGGTGGTGGGTCAGTGCCCAGGCACAGCAAGCAGCATACACAGAGGGCTGGAAACTGGTGAGAACTAGGGCTAATTTGTGGGAAGAGAGGGATTTAGGACAATTCAGTATGGCTAGAACACAAAGTTGGGGATGAGAAATGTGTTTTTCTTTCTTTGTGTGTGTTTTTAAAGAGTAAGAGTTAATTTTATTTTTCATCTAGTTTTTGTTTTTCCTCCATGCAGTTGGGTGTGTGGTGCTGGAGATCTAATCTAGATCTTTCTGCATTGCAGGCAAACACACTACCACTGAGCCACCTCTCCAGCCCAAGGGAATGAGAAGTTTTAAGACATGTAACCTGAGGTGATTAGGAACCTGGAATTTTATAGAGGCACTTCAGCATGTTAGAAAGGTTCAACATTTTTCTATATGTAGTTGGATAAACATGGAAGTATTCTAAGCTGGAGTTACGTAGTCATAGTATTTTACTGAGTTCTTTTGTGATATAGTATTGAAAATTAATCATGTAAATAGTTATTGCTGAATCCCAACTGGACTAGGATATAACTGTAGGAATCACAAAATTGGAGACTTAGAAAGGAAAATTCATTGTAAAATGGCATAATTGTACAATTGATCTGATAAGGAAAGCATAGAAGAATTAAAGATAGCTGTTTTCTGGTTAGGGAGAGCCATATCCTCTGAATTGGTCCAGTGCTCTACTTTCTTGCCTGTTCCTAATACGAGCTATTTCCACCTATCTTTAGACTTCTGCAGGAGGAGTTTCCTGTCTAGTCTATTAATAATAATTTTTCCTTCTGTTCGATCTTCTAAGTAGCCAGAGTAGCTTTTTAAAACACAATTTAATCAGATGAGTTCCTGTTGATAACTCTTTAATTCCTTTTGCTCTTAAAGAAGTCTCTCTGCAGATGAGATCTCAATCCTCATCTCTCTACCTCTCTTCCACTCAATATGCTTTAGCCACAAGGGCATCCTTTAGTTCCTAAAATATGCTACAGTTTGTTCAACCTTAACCTAGCTCAACCAGTATATGATTTGCCAGGGAAATGTTTTGATAGTTCTTGGCCCGGGAGTCTGTGATTCTTCTTAGTTTTCAATTGACAGGATGACATTTATTCAGTTCATGCTATTGAGTGTCACTCTGAGGTTTTACCTTTTTTTTTTTTTTAAAGAAATTTATTGTTGAACAATCAAACATGCTTCCAACTAAACAATATATTTATATTGTGAAAATTAGATTTACCCCCTAGGGACTCCCACTAATTACCCACCCTTGCCCCTCCCCCCTCCCCACACCTTCTCAAAACATCTCCATGAATGCCTTAGGTTGTATGTCACTAGGTTTTTACCTTCTTAAACATCATTGGCTCCCTGATAAGAAGTGAGATGTTGAGACCTCTGATGGTGTCACCCACTCCAGCAACAGAGAAGATACTAAATGAGATTAATTTAAGGACACAAATCTAGGCTCTAACTTGGTTAGCATCTTTGAGAAGTTTCAAGTTTCTTTATATTATAGGGAAATTTTTGTCATTACTAGTAAAATCAAACAATGAAATTTTTGAAAAACAAAAATTCAAATTCCATTAAAATAGTTTTTCTAAGTAACAATAGTAAAAAAAAAATACTATAGTTAATCATTTCTTTTGATCTCTCTAAGCTTACTAATACTTCTTGCTTAGAGGTCCAGAGTTTTAGAATAAGAATCAGTACATAAAACATTGGATCACACTTGTTCAAAAATTATACATATTTATATCAGGGTGATACTTTGGTATTATGTAAGAATATATCTAATTAATCTACTGCCTTATTATGCAATACTGATTAGACCTGGTGATTTTTAACATATAATTTAGTTATCAATCATGAATGAAAAACTTTAGCATTAGAATTGTTGGCTTTAAGTATATGTACATATTTGAGGTATTTGGCAATATCATATGATTGCTTCTAGAAAGATTGTGACAAGTCACACAGCCATATTTTTTTCAATAAGTGGTCTCCTTAGAAATATTAGTATTGTCATCTATATGTAGATAGACACACTGGGCACATATATACATACCAGCTAATAAAATACACAGAAAATAAAATCTGGATTTCTTTAAGTATTCAGGCTAAAATGTGTTAGTGTTTAGTATTACTGTTTAATATACTTCAGCTATATTGCCTAATATAGTAATATAGCAGAATTAACTTTACAAAAATATGCCTCCCACTAAACCCAGTAAAACTTTAACATTTTTTCCCCGTTTTTCTCTTTTCTTTTTGGTACTGGGGGTTGAATCCAAGGGCATTTTACCACCGAGACACATCTCCAATTCCTTTTAACTATTTTGAGACAAAGTCTCATTAAGTTCCTTAGGGTCTTGCTAAATTGCTGAGGCTGGCCTTAAACTTGTGATTCTTCTGCCTCAGCCTCCTGAGTCACTGGAATTACATACGTGAGCCACCATGCCCAGCCAGACCATAGTAAAACTTTTAAGTCACATCTTGTCACATTCTGGAATCGCCCCCACATCACCCCCACCCCGGTCTCTTGACTCTTCTATATTTCATATATATATTTATAGATATCTATATTTATAGATATTTATATATATCTACATATATCTACCTCCGTATCTATCTACATATCTATCTATATATGTATATTTATTTGTGCATTTTCCGAAATTAAATGATTACATAAGTATTATTTGGCTTCTTGAGGGATTAAAAAGTAAATTACATTGTTGATTCTTCCCCAAGATACATCCCTACCATTCCTCTGTCTCAGCTCCCTCCCCTTCCCTACATATCTATGGTTCCTCTAGATTATGTGTTGCTTTGATTTTGTTCAGTCTAGTACATGAGTTTGACATTTTACTCAAGCCTGAGTTTTGCTCTAGACTTTCTCAATAAGACTCTCAAAGTTAAAGAATTAAAGTCAAGAATCAATGAGTGGGTATGCCGTTACACTAAAAAGCTTTTGCTTAGCCAAGGAATTAGTCAAATCTGTCAAGAGAGAACCTACAGAATGGGAGATAATCATGGCCTGTGATCCCTCCAACAGGGGACTAATAACCAAAATTTACAGAGAACTCCAAAAACTTAATACCAAAAACACAATAATCTAATGAATAAATGGGCCAGAGAGCTCAACAGAAACTTCTCAACAGAGGAAATCAAGCAAGTCAATGAATACATGAGAAAGTGTTCTAAATCACTAGTAATCAGAAAAATTCAAATTAAAACTAAAAGATTTCACCTCACTCCAGTCAGACTGGCAAAGATGAAGAATGTAAACAATAACAAATGCTGGAGGGGTTGTGGTGAGGTAGGAACACTAGCACACTGTTGGTGGAACTTCAGAGTTAGTTTTTAAAGTTATCCGCTGGAATCATGTGGAAGTACAAGTTATAAAATAACTTTATAGTTAACAGAATAATAGCTATGCATATATCAATAGCACTTCTGAATCAGAAATAGGAAAAATCTATATATTTTCTAAACTAGTTTCAATTTTGGCTTTCTTAAATATTTCAGTTTTGCTAAGTTGGCACATTTGGACAAATTGTTACCATGAAGTGATAGCCTTAATGATTTAGAAAATTTTCACTGAGTTCCACGATATTAAATAAAAGGACAAATGAGCACCATTTCATGTGACCAAAAAATGTGGTTTAGGGGAAAGGAAAATCATTTTAATTGCATGCTGTGCTTTAAAATGGTAAAGTGGAAGTGATATATTTAGAATAAAAGTCTTCAAAAGAAAGAAAATAAAGTATCCAATTAGTCAATATTTCCCTAGAAAACTTATTTGATAATCGGAACTTATAGTAAGTGTCCTAAAATGTCTTATTTTTCAAGTTTTTATTCTGACTATGGACTGTACTAAATACATTCCCATACTTTGATTATATAATCTGTCTACTAATTTCAGAATCAAATTTTTAAAAAGTCCTTCTTTGGCATTTTCTTAAGTTTGCTATGTCTTCTTTTCTTTACGTCCTTCATTTCGTGTAGTTTCGTTTGCCCTGACTTCCTCATGGGATCATTTCCTGTGTTGCCTTCTCTTGTCTCATGTGAGATCAGCATCTTCATGGAGCTAACTCTTAAATTGTATTAAGAGGAAGGATTTGGGCAGAAACCCACAATGAACAAAATCTACCACAAAATAATAGCGAAGAGAAAAACAGCATATTTTATTTTTCTTGATGAGTATTTTGTTATTTTATTCTTGTCACTCTGGTAATCTTTGATGATAAATAGGCCAATTGTACTGATTACCCCTCCCTGGAAGGACCTACTACTTAACCTCACCACCTCTACTTATTGATTATTTTTTTTTCTGAAACATTTGTGAGCTTCATCAAAGACATAAGAGATGTTGTCCCTAAAAACTCCTCCTCAATCAGATATAGAAATTCCCACTAGGTGTATATACGAAGTGTGTGTGTGTGTATGTGTATATATATATTAGTGTATACAGACACACATACATAATTTTTTTTTCTTTGAAGTACAGGATTGAACTCAGGACTTTTCACATGCTGGAAAAGTGCTCTACCATTGAACTACATTCTCCAGCCCCCACTTCCTGGGTGTATTTTTTTTAGGAAGGAAGAGAGAGAGAGAGGAAAAGAGAGAATCAATTTTATTTAGTTTTTCATCGGGTTTTCATTGCTCCGAACTTAGTTGTGTACATGGTGGTGCGGTTTGAAGCCACATCCTTGTGCATCTGGGCAAGTGCTGTAACTGCTCAGTCACCATTCCAGCCCCTGTTGGGTACATTTTATCCTTATTATCACACTATGCTTTGCATACTTTATTAGTGCTTTTATCTCATTGTTTTTCTTGCCTTCCTTCTGAGTTACTTGAGGGTAGAGACAATATTCTTTAACTACTATGTCTCCAGGTAACTTGAGCCTAATTTGTCCCTTGTGTCAACAAAATATATTATGGTGGAAGAGTAAAAAGGAGAGACAACCCTCATAAATTATTTCTGAATTAGAGTCCACAGGAGCATTTGGCAAAAAGGTACTTTCTAATGTTATGACATAAATGTTTTTTCAACCATTTGAAAATTGAGGGCTTTTTAAAATTCTCTCTCTCCTTCTCTGTTTAACAAGGAAGGACTAAAGATAATATAAGTGAAAGGAATAGTAACTTTAAACTTAATAAGAATAAATTATGGGATTAGAAATAGGTCTCAATGCACTATTGCTGCCATGCCGTTGGCCTTTGAAACCGGTTTTTCTAGCTGATTGATTCTGGTACACTTCAAATTCATGATTTTGTGCACAGCATTCTTTTTTCAGAGTTTTATATACTGCTCATTGACCTCCACTGTCTACAGGACAGAAAAACTGAAGTCAGGGATAAATAATAGCTCCAGTTCCAAAAAGATGCATTCTGATTTAGTCTGAGGGCCTGATCCAGGTGCCTTCTCAGTGTTAGTGGTTGTGGGTGTTATGTGTAACTGCTATATGATAAAAACAGGATTGTGGTAGCCTTGAATTAATTAGGTGAGAGTATAATTAAAAATGAAAGCTTTTCAGTTTCATAACTGCTAATGGTAGAAAATGAAGTACAATAAATATACTGCAAGCTTTGATGAGCATAACTTTTGCTTAATTAGCAGATTTGAATGGTCTTCCATAATGTGATAGCTATTCTATTGATCCTCCTAATAAAGGATCATGAAAGTAAAATGGACTCCTCTACACTTTGATGATTGAATTGCCTTGAATCATCCCAGCCACTCAAATAGCTGCTCAAAATAATGTTGGCAATGGTATATCTGTTATTCAAAGTATGTGTGTGTTACTCTATTGCTGGTGCATGCACACACACACATATACACTCATATAAGGTATCTCTATTAATAACTTATATTTCATTTTTGTTTGTTTGAGTTCTAAGTAGGGATAAATAGAATGTTGGGAAGGGCCAATGATTTCAAACTGTATAAATATCCCATCAAATGCCATGCAATGAGTAGATTTTAATTATTTACTGCTATTGGTCCGAATTTATTGTGTATTCCAGCATGAAGTACTAAGAAAAAGATTCACATTTTGTGTTAAAATTTGCAATAGCCAAGTACATGATATTTCTCAAGCAATTCTATGCTGCAGTAAGACTTCACATAATTGCATATGCTTTTCTAACCTTAATACAATGACTATTAGGTTTGGATATGAGAAGTCCTCTGAAAAACTCATATGTTTGGTAATACAGAAATGTTCAGAGGTGAAATGATCAGATCGTAAAAGGTGTGACCTGATCAGTGAATTAGTCAACTTGAAGGATTAATAATTTGGATGGACTACGGGGTGGTAACTGTAGGCAGGTGGGTGTTACTAGAGGAAGCAAGTCACTGGGGGCATGCCTTTGGTGATTATATCTCATCCCCAGCTCCATGCAGTGTCTCTGTGTGTCTCTCTCCCTGGGACCCCCTCTCCCTCTCCTTCCTGGCTGCCATGAGCTGAGCAGTTGTCCTCTGCCACACCCTTCTCCACGATGTTCTGCCTCACCCCAGGCCCAGAACGATGGAACTGCCCAACTATGTACTGAACTTCTGAAACAGTCTGAAATAAACTTTTTCTCTAAATTGTTCTCGTTATGCATTTTGGTTGAGTGACAAAAAAACTGACTAGCATAATGCCATAAAGAATAAAAGAATACTCCTAGGAAATCACAAGTAAACCACCTGTGAGAATCAGGATCTTTCTTTTTTTCAAAGGCAATTGGGATAGATTATTCGATAAAAGCAAGGAGAATCTAGGTAGCCAGTAGGGTTCTCAACCGAACAAAGATGCCTTCTACATGAAAATAACTTCAGGCCTGCATTCTGCTAAACAGTGCTGATAAAACATGCTTGGGTGGAGACACCAGAAGTTTTGCATTTTTGGGGGGGGAAAGTGGGACAATGGAAAAGCAATCAAAATATTGAAAGGGTGTCCAAAATACATGCGTAGCCATGAATGCCTATGTCCACACAGCACGAAGCTCTAGATTTCTTCTCTCCCTCCCTCCCTTCTTCCATTCCATCTTTAGTCCTTATTTTTCTCTTTCATTTTTTCTTTGCTTTTTCTATCTTGTGCTCAGTCTTGTTAGTTGGTATCGTCGTGAAACCATATTACAATGCTGCAATACAGGGAATGGTAGTATGGCCAAAGAGGGCATAGAATTAAATTTTGTTTTTAGAAATTGAGAAACCTGTGAATTGGTTTTCATTTTTTAGAGGAAATGTTAAACGAAGTCTGATGTTCCTTCCATTATTATTGTGGTAAAAGCAATAATTTATTTTTTGCTGTTGTTCCAGTTCTTGTGAGAACTGCTTGAACAATCTGAATCTTGTGTAACTGTGATTACTCTGAAATGGACCTGAGAAAGTGCATAACAGTTCTGAAGCAGGAGAACATTAGATCAGTTCCTTTCATATACCCCTTGGAGAGTATTTCAGTGTATAATAGTTTTTCTATTTTTTTTGGCAAATGTATGAATGAAATGCTAGGATGTGTTCTATCCCTGTGACAAAATACCTGAGAAAACTAACTTAAAAAGTAAAGGTTTATTTTGGTTGACAGTTTCAGAGGTTTCAGTCAATGGTCTCTTGGACTTGTTGCTTTGGGTCTGTGGTGCATGGTACATCCTGGTGGGAACACATGGCAAAGAAGGCTGCTTACCTCATGGCAGCTGGGATGAAAAGGAGAGAAGAAGAAACTGGGGAATCCCAATAATCCCTTCAAAGGCATGCCCCCAGTGAACTAACTTGCTTCCTTTAGGTCCCAGCTCCCAAAGGTCTTACCTCTTCCTAATAGCACCATTGTCTGGCCACCAACACTTTAACATATGGACTTTTGGGTCACATTTAAGATCCAAAACATAGCAAGCAACAATGACTTTTCAAATACAAATAATTTTCAAAGTCCTAAGATTGGTTGAAGGAAGCTCAGTTAAAGGAAAATATAAATCCTCTTTTTGAAAAATAATATTGCAAATTTACATAGGCAAAGAATTCAATGTACTTTTCAACATACTAGGTTCTTAAAATTTTTGAAAGATAAACAATTAAAATATAAGAACTTTTTGTTTGTTTCTTTATTCAACCCAAGACAGAGCCACCTTAATTGTTAATTTGTATCCTACTGTGATTAAGCTGAACAATTGTTACAGAAACTACCTTTAGGAATAAAACATTGTGCACTATTCAATATGGCACTGGAAAACCATCCTTTGAGAGTTCATCTCCTCGAGGCTGTCCATAGCAACATTTGGTACTCTTTAAATTATAAATAATAAGGGAGGAGTCAATAGTTTTATGGAAATGTTTCTTTTGATAAATATTTTTCACTCATAAAATTTGTTGTCCTTCTAACATCATCTCTGTGGCTAGAATTGCCAACATTGTAAATGTGGCTTTCTTGACTATTTATTTGAAATTATAACCTGAATGAAACCTAAGCACCCTAAATTATTACTAATGAGATATTTTTTCTACTTATGTATTGAAAATCATATTCTGTTTCCAAGTCCTCTATGCAGCTAAGTGAGAAAGGCTCCTGTGGGGCCAGCAGTCATTGCAGACACAGGCCAGGAGTGTCAGCCCTTTTATGTAGGTTTCCTTCTCCTGTGCCCACAGTCTTCAGACCATCATGCCTGGAGCTGGGGCATGAGCCTGAGCTCCACCTGTGTCCCTATCCTGACTTTGCATCAGTGCTCTCCCTGCCATTTCTGGATGGGTTGTGCTGATGACCCGATGTCCTCCTCATTTCTTTGCTGTGTCCTCTACTTCATGGTGGGGAGAACTCCAGGTCTTAATGGGCTTGGATAAGAGTTTTCCCCCTCTCCGCACCTGTGAACTTAGACTTCTGACAATTGCCCCTACCCTCACCCTAGGCTTGCTTAAGTTAGTCAGAGTTGTCCTTTCCCTTTTTTAGCTTGCCACTGCAGTGTGAGGAAAAGATAGCTGTCTGACTGTGCCTGGGAGCTATTACCTGGCAGAGCAAATCTTTTTTGGTTATTTGTTTTCTTTTATTATTATTATTATTTATTGTACTGTTGATTGAACCCAGGGTCTCGTACATACTAGGCAAGTGCTCTACTGCTAAACTATATCCCCAGCCCTTCCTTGTTTTCATTCTTGCTTTTTGGAGAGGGGACTTTGTATGCATGTAAATTTGGACAGTATTTCTGAGCACCACCACCGTACTCTGGAACACATGGTTAATGATCCACACCCCCCCATGTTTTTATAGAGCAAATAATTAAATATGTGGTTGACTCAGATAGTTCTTCCTTTGATCTTCAGTCCTTTAAAATTGACAACAGGCAGAACTGTGCTCTGTAGACTTTAAAGCAACAAAGATGATCCTTTAGTAGAAAAATGTTGATATTTTTCTGTATTGTGAGAACCTGTAGAATATATATCTGTTCAGATGATTCCTAAGAAATACTCTTGGACAGGTCCACTGTCCTGTTAGTGGAGGGCCAGGACACCTGAAGCACTGACCCATGCTGAGCATCTCACTGCTATAGCTCATTGATCAACTTTATTTTTGTGAGGGGATTCCTCTCTGCCAGCTAGTGTTTCACACTTACATTACAGGTTCTGGGACTGCTTTGCCTGGTGTATTCTTGACTCATCCCCTAATACCTGAGTTTTATATAAGAAATAACATTAAGGTTGCTTTAGAACGATGAATGTATGAAAGGTAAGAACGAAGTTTACCAAGACTGATCTCCAGCAAGCTGGCCTCTTAGAAACTAGCATTGCCTCTTACAAAGCACCATGGAAATAAGTTATGATGTTGTGTTCCTGGCATTGGTCCACTGCTCAGTATGGACCATAGCTCTTTCAACATGTCAGGACAGGAGCTAGTGCTTTCCTGAGCAGAAGTACTGACATGATGAATCCTGTGGCAAGCTTCCCTTATCTTGCAGCTGCCCCTCGCCACCACACATCTGGCAGTGTCTGACTTCCAGAGTCAGGTGTCTGGGCCCTGTGAGATATCTGTGTTCTCCTCCAGAATGGAGTGGGACCCTGGGCGCAGGCTTAGCTACAACTGATCGTGAATCCATGAGCTTTCCCCAGTCAACACTGCTGTGGCAAGTCTGATACATGCCCTGTTTAGCTGGTTCTCTTGTTTTCAGAATGATATTCAATTGCTTTATGTCCTTAGTGTCTATGATGCTACTAAGGTAAATGCAAATGCAAACGTATCTTCTCTTGAAAATGAGGCAGTTTGTTTAATCAGTTCTCCAAGTGGAAAAGTGCTTTCCCACTGTGTGATACTTAGTGTGCTAGGTGTGCGTTGTGGTAGTAATAGATCCTGCTTTCAGTCTTACAGGGGAAATACAACTGATTCTCAAATACTGACAGTGAAAATATGTGGTAAGGAAAAACATAAACGGTGCTATGAGAGTTGCAGAGGGAAAAGAAATTACTTTTATTGGCAGGTTCTTGCAAAACTTCTTGATGGTTTTAAGGATAAACGCAATTTAAGTTCTTAAAGACCAACTAAATGGAAGTGGGAAAGCAAAGGGGAATGCAGTAGAAAATGAGTTTTGCTGTGGTGGAATGAGTGCTTATGGGAGGCATAGGAGGAAATTGACTTTGTAAGATGACTTGCATCAAGTCTGTAAATGGCATAGGATTCCATGTTAAATAATTTGAATTTTATTGGAATTAGTCTCCATCTAGCAGGGGTATGTTGAAGGTGTTGCATGGGAAGTAATTTTAGAGGCTGACAATCCAGGTGAAAGGACTCATTTGTTAAACTCCTTGGTTTGAATAGAGAAAAGTACAAACAGTACAAAAAGTACAAATTGCACGGAGGGATGTGAGAGGCATTGTTTGACATAATGATTGAATTACTAGGTTTCAGCAGGACAACTTGATACCCATCTTTATCAGAATAATGTTACTAGAAGGATAAATATCCCAACAGAGTACCTTGGTGAGCTGCTCTTCATGCTTGCACTGCTTGAATTTGTAGTACTGACTGTTTATATAAATAAGCTTCTCATCAAAGTTTCTTAGACCCTCGCCTCCCAGCCTTTATATGAATAGACACTCATTGCAAAATGACATTCCTCTGCCGTTTTATTTATTACTACCGCTCTAATACTTCCAAAAATTTGCCAAAAATACGTATGATGAAAGACAAAAACATTGAAGTCAGGGTAAAAAGTCAATCAAAATTACTATGATTCATGGGGCTGAAGCAGTGGCTCAGCGGTTTTGGTGCTTGCCTGGCAAGTACAATGACCCGGGTTCAAACCTCAGCACTACGTACACAACCAAGTGTTGGAGCACCTATGGCCAATGTGAAAAACTAAAGTTGTTTCTCTCTTTCTCTCTCTCTCACTGTCCCTCTCTTTAAAAAAAAATTACTATGATTCAGAACAAAACTACCTCTATATTTTCAGGTAGTCAAGATGAATGTTGTTGTTATTATTATTATTTTAAAAGAGAGACAGTGAAAGAGAGAGGGAAAAAATCAAATTTTATTTAGTTTTTTTTTTTTATGTGAATTTTGTTGCTCTGAGACTTCATTGTATTCATGGTGCTTGGGTTCAAATCCACATCCTCGTGCATGCCAGGCAGGCAGCATAACCACTGATCCACCACTCCAGTCCCCAAAATAAATGTTAATATGAGAAATTACGACTCTCATTAGTGGAATATTAGGGAAAGCATTTTTTCTGACACTGAGTGCTATGAGATATGTATTACCTAATATCAAAAAGACCTTGAGCAAAAGGAATAAATAGCATTGTCAATCTTAAGTTTCATAAAATGCAAGACGTTCTTCATGTGTTCACTTCACATAATAATCTTTAAAATCAGAAAAGAAGAGTAAATTATAATTCTTTGAAGCTACTTACGTGGGAAATTCAGTATTTAGCTTATATGGAGATTCTCCAGTGAGATGATTCTGTAAATGAACTCTTAACTGAGATTTTGGCAGAAGCTATGAATCAGCCAATCTGTCAAGAGGTAGCAGTTTATAAAACTCAGGTGTAGTCTGTGGTTGACCAAGAGGAAATCTACATGCTTTGACTGTCAGGTGCACAGGTGGCAAAACTGGCTTTGTATACTTGCCCAGGTGGCATTGTCTTTCCACCCGTGACCAGTAGCTTCTGGGGGTTTCCCATTGTGAGTAATATCCAGGATTTCTCCTGAAAAGGTGTAATGACATACAACCTAAGGCAATTGTAGAGATGTATTGGGAAGGAGGGAGAGGGAGGGATAAGGGTAGATAATTGGGGGGAGGGGTTTGGGGGGTAAATCTAATATTCAGAATTTATATATATATTATATTTTTTCATTAGAAGCATGTTTGATTAACAAATTTCTTAATAAAAAAAAATCCTGGATTTCTCAGCTAGGGATGCCATGAAACAAAATAGATTTTCTTTTCTTTTAGTTATTATTGAAATTGGAGAGCTTGTGAGGTAACAAAGTGAAGAAGGAAGAAAACTTTACCTAAATTATTTGAAAAAGGAAAGTTTACATTGTGAATGTTTATCGCAATGAATGATACCAAGGTAACATGGGCAAACTCATGTGTACATTACCAACATATAGCTCAATCCCTTCCTTCCCTATAGGTAAATTTGTATGAAATTTACATACAGTAGGGTTTTCCTCTAATTTTAGCAAACTCTGCCTGGAGAATACTGCCCTATTTTACTAGCTTGAGTAGCTCTATCCAATCTGGCAGTATCATCTTATAAAGCCCAAAGAGAAGCAGCCTGACCCAGATTCCCTGCTGTTTACATTGAAAACTTACCAGTGACCCAGAAGAGTCAAGGGCATAGAATTCCTCACTTTGGAAATCATGTTACGGGTGATGTCAACACGTTCCTGACTCAGAGAAAACGAGAGGTTTTCGCTACCCCATCCTGGATTTTACACACAGGAAACGTTTAGAAGTATTAGAGACTTGTATTTTCTGTTATAATTGGGGAAAATATCCGGCTGTCTTTATTTTATGGCCACTTTGGGTCAACTTGGTTTCTCCTATGTCCAGATACTACTTAAAATCTCTATTTGGATAGAAATATCCTCACATTTGTCATAAAATTTAGCTCTGATTTTGTCTGCATACTGATTTTGAATAAAGATACTTTTCTTTTTTGTAAAAGAATGTAATTAACTGGTCTTAAATCATAAATTAAGGGCTTAGGCAATTTGCATATATTATCTGACTTGTGTTGTAAGATAACTACAATTTGTTTAGCCAGTTTAAACAAAAATGGTAATAATTTGGTGGTGTGAAATCATCACTGGATCACCAATGAGCAATAAGTGCTTTTAACATGAATGGTATCAAGTTCAATGTTTAACCCACAAAAGAAAATAATTTGATAACATTTATCAGATATGTCATCTTTCTTATCTTTTCACACGTTGGTAGCAGTAGCGTGTAGAATATTTTCAATTCCTTCTTGAATGATGCAGTTTCCCTTTTCTGAGAATTATAGGAGCTGCCATTTATTGTTTTGGATATTAATGCTAAAGTCCTTCATTCTGCTCACATATTTTCATATTGAATACAGCAATTTAAAAGGTGTGTGGCCTCACAAAAGGCTGTACTGTCTGCTTAAAATTTATGTTGCAGTAATGTGTCATCTATGATGAGTTTTTATTTTAAAGAAAAAGAAAATAAGCCTCAGATTAGATAGAAAAAAAAAAAAAAAAAACCTTAAATGGTAGAATCACCATTTTGAAAACAATTTTGTAAGCCCAATTTAACAAACCAGATTGAGTTTAATGCCATATAGCCTCCAGCAGGCACAGCACACTTGGACCAATGGGAAAATGCTTTTGCTTATGGTATTTTGCAGTAGTAAAAGTTATTTTCCTTTGGCTATCTCATTGGCTCTCTCTAGAATAAAAATTGACCTCAAAGTTGAGAGGCTAGGGTGGAGCAGGATACTGATGGGCAACCGAACAGATAGGAGTGCAGGGCCTGCAAGTTGGACCTGAGTTGCAACTTACTAACTGTATAAACTTGAGGAAAGTTATTAACTATTAACTTTTGAAGTTGCTGTGTCTTCATTTAATTAATTGAAATGTAAGTCTGTAAAGAGTAAATGAGATGTATATTTATAAATGAAAAAATAACTTGGATTGGATTTGAAGGTGGAAAAGGATGGAATTAATGGCTCAGGTGACCAACTGTAGTGGGGAAGAGTGTTGAGCTGATTTTAGGGAGCACTGAAATTTAGGACCACTTAGGGCGTGTCTGGCCAGGTTTGGGTATCTATCTGTTGTTCTTGCTACTGTCTCTGTGAGGTAAAGGTTACAGTCATTTGCATCCCTAGGCTCACATTTTTACAGCTTTGCTATTTGAGAGGGAAAAATATCTTTTCTTCCACCCAGATTGAAAATTACCAAAGACTGTTGCAATTGCTTTGTCCTTTGGTTGACTTCTGAACCTTTTGTGTGTGAGGCAGGATGGCAAGGGGCATTGGTTACCAAGCTTGTCACAGCCTG
This sequence comes from Aplodontia rufa, assembly GCA_004027875.1. Lineage (NCBI taxonomy): Eukaryota > Metazoa > Chordata > Mammalia > Rodentia > Aplodontiidae > Aplodontia > Aplodontia rufa. The sequence continues at coordinate 5,913 of PVKS010025644.1, read as the reverse complement.
TGGATCAATGACCTTGCCTGTCCTAGGTATCCTGGAGTTCCAAGCCCCCTCACCACACTCATACAATTTGAGAGGCATGATTCAGAAGGGCGTCTGGGATGCAGAGACAGTCACCCTAAAGCTGTACAGAAATGTAGCAATAACAGCCAGTAGATGAGGTGCAGAGATAGTTCTGGGCTGTAAAAAGCGTTCCATATGTGATAGGCCACTTTTGCTTAGCTGCTATCATTAGTTGCCTTCTCTTCTGTGTCTTTTCTGAAATGCATCCAGTGTTCTTTCTCTCACAGCTTGCTGACGCAACGAAAAGTGACTGCCAACACCAGGTGTACCTGCCAAAAAGGTGAAACTGGTCTTCTCCTGTTTCTCCTTGTTCTTTGCCAAGCGTCATTCACTTAAGCCTGTTTTTCTTCTAATATCTTAAGATCCAAAATGACTTCTCCTACCATGGTAGCTGATAAATCCACTAACATTTAATATGATTACTGCTACTAGTCTTGATAAGATGATTTTCTGTTCAACAGGGGAGTTGATGAATCTCAATGTTTTGCAGAGGCTCTGTGTTTGAAATGGAAGGGCCAGCAATGGGCGTTGTGATTCTCTGTGTCTTTTGCCCCTAAGTGGCAGGTGCCTTGTCTCCGCTCTCCACACTGCCACTTCCTCACCTCGCTTGGGCCTTCCTTCCGCAATTCTCCTTGCCTCACAGCCTTACAGGGTCAGTGACTTAATGACTCATTTCTGAAAGTTAAATGCACAAATATAGCAAAGATACCTTTTCAGGAACTCCAGAAATGCACTGGAAAGATCAAGAAGTCCAACAGAAAAAAAAATCTATTGAGTCTGAACTGCCTATGTATTAGGTGGTAGTAGGCAAAGCCCCTTGCTTCCTAACAGGGGAAGGGGAGGAAAAGCAAGTCCTGTCTCTCTATCCACAGAGGCACACTCTGCACAGGCAATGTTGTGCCTCAGGAGCAACAAAGATGAACAACTGGGGAGTTGTTTCAGTCAGCTTTTTTGCTGCTGCGACTAAAAGACCCCACAAGAGCAACTGAAGTAAGAAAAATTTATTTAGGGGCTCATGTTTCTGAGGTCTCTGTCCATAGAAGGCCAGCTCCACTTGGGGCTCGAGGTGAGGCTGAACATCATGGTGGAAGAGTGTGGTGGAGGGAAGCAGCTCACATGATGATCAGGGAGCAGAGAGAACTCCACTCGCCAAACAGAAAATATGTACCCCAAAGGCATGCCTCAGTGACCCACCTCCTCCAGCCACACCCTCTCCACCTTCAGCTACCATCCAATTAACCATATCAGAGGATTAATTCACTGATTGGGTTAAGGATCTCATAATCTCAATCATTTCATCTCTGAGACTTTTTGCATTGTTTCACACATGACTTTTGGGGGGCACCTATGTATTAGGTGTTCAAACCATAACAGTTTTCTTCAAGCTGATTATAACTTGGGTATAAAGACAAAAATACTACATAGATGAGGCAAGATAACAATTCTCTAACCTTTCAATATGAGAGCAAGGAACTCTGGAGAGGCAGGAGAATAAAGCCAGGGGAGTCTTTAAGAAGTATATGAGTGATGAACCAGTGGTAAAAACTGTGACGTTTGTCACAGCAAACAGAAATCCAAAGCAGGCGCCTTGCCTTTTTTTTTTTTTTTTTTGATATTGATAATCCAACAAATGAATGCCCAATTTTGATCAGAAATGGAATTCTTGCCTTTAAAACTTACCAGAAGAGATCTTCCCTCATATAACTTTACAATGTTTCTGCACTCATTTTTAAAATTTCCCTGTGCTGCCTAATAGTGTATTAATTTCAATGAGTCACTGATTCCTAGTAAGGAAATACCTACTAAGATCTGGGGAGATTAGCTGAGATAGTCATTGATATGCCCTATTTCATAATGTGCTCTCATTGACTCCTAGAGGTTTCTGATAACACTATAAATTCATCTTTTGGAATAAGCAAAACCTGCCTGTAGCCTAAGCCTATAGGAGCTTAGAGTAGCTCCTGTTACTTTGAATTAAAGATTGTTGCAAGACTTTGAACCTATATGCTTCTTCAGCTGGCTTGGATAAAAATAGAATCTTCAAGAGGACCAGTAAGCTAAGTGCCTTTTCTGACACCTATATGAGCCTTATTTTAATGCTTAAAAAAATAAAATCACTTCTGTGCCAGGTCTTAGAGAGGATCAGCCCTAGACAACAGAAAATCAGCCAAGCCCCATTTCCATGGAGTTTTCCATGTCTGATGTCCTGGCCGTGTCCTTTGTCTGTTGTAATGGACGAAGCCATACATTCCTTATTTTCATTCCTATTTTTGAGTCGTGCTCTTTTTGTTTTGGTTGATTTGTATTAATTTCCAATTCTGCCTGAACAAATACCATCTGAATCTTATTTAGAAATGTAGCATCAAAATATCCCTCATTATCTCAGGAGACTTCATTTTCTGAGAAAATTTAAATTAGCTCATTTGTGCTTTTTGTGGCAATAGCTATGATAGAGGATGATGAACTCTGAGGAGTGCAGCATTATCATTTCCTCCACGTGTAATGATCGCCAGGCTTATAACCTTTGATATTTATGAAGAATTCTAGTTTTCAAACCACTTTCATATATTCATATATGTTCTTATTTGATCCTCATTCCTATTTGATGTCTTTCTTTCTTTGTTACGAAAGGAGAGGGGAAAAATAGCGCACAGATTGAATAATATAAAAATGCTTTGTAGTTTCTTTGAGCAAAATTCTCTCAGACGTGAGGACAGCGGGTTTAGACTCTACCACAGTCCAGCATCAAAGACTTCAATAACTTGCACCAAGAAAATGATATGACTAAGCTGCTCTGTGGTTATTAAACAGTATTTCAGAGGTGGATGTGATGAATATAGTTTACTGTGCCTTTCAGATGATCTTCAACAAAGCATGCAAAATTTCCTGAATAGAATCATATTATGGTTAACGTATCCTAGTTCATATGCTCTGATACAACATAATTGTCCTTGAGTTGATATAGTTTGGATACAGGAGTTCAAGAATTTAATATATGCTTTTTTCTAATACTCTTTAAAATGATAGTCGTGATTATGGTGACAATGTGTGGTAATCTGGAAACGGAATAGGATTAATAAACCAATTTTGCTGATCAGAAAATTAGTTGATAATTTGCTTATGATTGTGATTAACTTTAAGTGGAAGAGGGACTACCAAAACTTGTGAGAAATGATTTGAGAGCTTTTATTAGCATTTAGAATGAAAGTGAGGTTGAGAAGACATGCTGTCTTCAAAGGTAAAGAGCTGGGTGCAATGAAAGAAGGGTTGGATGCCGAGAGAGGAAAAGAGGCTGGTCGGATTCCTTGGGCAAGCCTTGTACTTGCCTTGTGTATGAAATAAGGGAACACTAAGTCTGAGCTTACTTAGCTCTCATGTCTTGCTGATAAACCACAAGGGCATGGAAGACCAGTCTACATGAGAATAGGAGAGAGGCTTTTGTGATGATATACCTGGATGGAATTAAAGACAGAAGTTATAGGCAGATGAAGCAGCAGGTAAAAAGTTTCAGAAAGAGTTTTCAGGAGGTAAACATTTAAGGTTCTCTGGATAAAAATCCGGCTTTATTCTGCACATTGCATCTCACAAGAAAGCTAAATGAAAATAGATTTTTTCTGTCTGCATTACACTAATCCCATCACTGTGTCTTTATTCAAGATTAATATTATCATTAAGAAATGACAAGCACATACTTTGAAATAAAAAAGCTTTAAAAATAGGAAGTTACTTTAGAAAAGAAACATATATAGAAACTATATATATTGGTATGTAATTATTAACTGGGAGGGAGAGGGAAAGCATTATCAAAATGAACCAAAATGTACTAGATGGAAGTCATGATTTTTAGTTATTTTAGATTTAAAAAAAATAACCTCAGGTACTAATAAGCTTAGTACATAATATATGGGAGTTTATGAAATATTCATGACATGCTAATCTATAGCAAAATAATTTTTAAGATGTGATAAATGAGTGTTTTAAAAAATACATTTTACCTTGTTAAGAATATGAAATAATATCTTAATAATTTTTTCTCTTTCAACAGACTACAGGGTTTCTACTACAAAGCAATGTAGAATGTAGATGTGGTCCAATCCTGGGGCTTGTCTTCTTGAACTTAGAGGCGTTGTTGCATATGCAGGGTGATGGTGTCACTTGTATCTCCACATAAAACTTAAATGTAAAGAACGTCCGTACGGTGCAACCGGACAGTTTTCAGATATTTTGGTAGCATTACATTATTTAAGCAAATGAGTGAGTACATAGGGGTTTGTTGCTTTCTAAACATATATTTTCACATATTTTGAATATTAACTATTTAGAAATCAAAGGATTATGTAGAAGCTTGTAGTCAAAATGTGCAGTTAAAAATTGGCTAATGTTAAAATTATTTCTTGGAAGTTAGTGACTATGTAAAATAAAACCCTAATGGCACTTAAAGTATGTGTGCCCAACAACAAATCCGCAGAAGAAGAAATCAGAAAATCTCTCCCTTTCACCATCACTTCCAAAAGTATGAAATACTTGGGAATTAACCTTACAAAGGATATTAAAGACCTATTCAAAGAAAACTATCAAACACTAAAAAAAGAAATTACAGAAGACCTGAGCAGATGGAAAAACATTCCATGCTCATGGTTAGGCAGAATCAATATAATAAAGATGGCCATTCTACCCAAAGCCTTGTACAGATTTAATGCAATCCCTATCAAGATACCTATGGCATTTTTCAGAGATATAGATAAAACAATTCTCAAGTTCATATGGAACCACAGGAGACCAGACTGGCCAAAACACTACTTTATAGAAAGGAAGAAATAGGATATCTCAATCCCTGACCTGAAATTATATTACAGAGCTGTAGTAGCAAAAACAGCATGGTATTGGTATCAAAACAGAACTGAAGACCAGTGGAACCGAATAGAAGATCCTAAGACAAACCCTCATACCCTCAACTATTTGATCTTTGATAAAGGGGGCAAAAGTATAGTGTGGAAGAAAGATAGCCTGTTCAACAAATGGTGTTGGACAAACTGAACAGCCATATGTAGACAACTGAAGCTGGATCCTTATCTTTTGCCCTGCACAAAAATTAAATCAAAATGGATCAAAGACCTGGATATTAAGCCTACAACTTTAAATTTGCTAGAAAAAGAAGTCAGGTCAACACTGCACCTTATAGGAGTCGGCCGCTTCTTCCTCAACAGAACTCCTATGGCGCATGCTGTAAAATCAAAATTAAATGAATGGGATGCAATTAAACTAAAAAGCTTCTGCACAGCTAAAGATGTAGTTGAGAGCATCAACAGAGAACCTACAGAATGGGAGAAAATCTTTGCCTGCTACACTTCAGACAGAGGGCTAATATCCAGAATATATAGGGAACTAAAGAAACTAAAACCCAAACTCGCAAATAACCCATTCGATACATGGGCTAAAGATCTCAAAAGGAACTTCTCTCCCTCGGAAATCCAGAAAGCCCATAAATATATGAGAAAATGCTCTACATCATTAGCTATCAGGGAAATGCAAATCAAAACTTCAATGAGATACCACCTCACTCCTGTTAGAGTGGCAAAAATGAAGAATACAAACAAGGACAGATGCTGGAGGGGCTGTGGGAAAAGAGGAACACTACTACACTGCTGGTGGGCCTGCAAACTGGTTCAGCCACTATGGAAAGCAGTGTGGAGAATCCTCAAAAAATTAAGGATGGAACCACCTTATGACCCAGCTATCCCTCTACTGGGAATTTTCCCAAAAGACTTAGAATCAGCATATTATAGTGATGTGGCCTCATCAATGTTTATAGCAGCTCAATTTACTATAGCTAGATTATGGAACCAACCCAGA